>CBVK0100635137.1:0-11439 GCA_900067695.1 Picea abies | reverse complement strand
TCTCTCTCTCTCTCTCTCTCTCTCTCTCTCTCTCTCTATATATATATATATATATATTAATTAAATAAGAAAAAAAAAAAAACATTAAGATAAAAATAAAATAAAAATACATATGCCAATATATATATATATATATAAAATAAAAAACAAAATATAGTAAAACATTAAAAAAAAAAAAAAAAAATTAAAACATATGTCACGCACATTTTTATCTCCAAACCAAAACGCATCAAAATGTATTTGAGCTAACAAAGAGCGAGATACCTCAACCCATGCCTACACTGATCCTAACCGCATTTGAGATCTACAGATACCGATAGAGGAGGCCGAGAGCAAGCTAGTTGGACAAAGAGAGAGATAGGAGGCCGACCCTCACCGCATTTGAGCTCTCCATCGACAGAGAGAAATAGAGGAGGCCGAGAGCAAGCTAGGATAGAGAGCGATAGAGGAGGTTGAGAGAGATAGAGGAGAGTTGATAGAGGAGGCCAACTAGACCTAGCGTGACAGAGGAGCATTGATAGAGGAGGCCAACCAACCCTAACGTCGATAGAGGAGGCCAACAATGTCATCAAATCGAGTAATTTTTTCTAACATTTTAAAACCCTAAATCGAGAAGAAACATAACAATGATTGAAGATTTTTTGAGGTCTAAAGGGAATTGGAATCATAATCTTTCAAAGATATGGTTGTAGAAACATAAATCCCTCTCATCTCTAAAAGAGTTCATGCCTCTAAAATTGCAACCCCCCATCAATTACAGATCCATAAATGGCCACAACAATAACTAAAAGGCCCACACCTCTTTATTTATGTAAAATATGACATTATGAGCTAGCAGTGAATGCTACATAAAATTGCAAAAACAATTTCCCATATATAGAAATGAATGTCCTCAAATGGATTTCAATCAAAGATATTCTTTGCAAATGTCTAAGAAAATCACAAAACTCTCTTCCAACAAACAACATAGTAACATAACCATATCATCAATAGCAAGGTATTCATGAAGAACAACTCTATCACAAAATTGTGTTTTGAAATACAACAATATCATCATGTCATCAATAACAGGGTATTCGTAAATAACAACTATATCACAAAATTGTCTTTCAATAGACAAAGAGTTATAGCATGTCATCAATAGTAGGGTAGTCATGGATAACAACTATGATGAGTACATTTGTCATAGAAAATACACACTTTCATATCTAAAACCCAACCATGCAAGAGGCCTTGAAGAACGTCATGGAAACCTAAATGCGAATTGTTACTAGATATTCCATGCTTGTCACACATGCCTAGAAGAAGAGTCTATAGAAATAGGTAAATCAGATTACAAGGAAAACTAGGATGAAATTCACCAAAGTGTTGACCTGGACACACATTCTATTTGCAACCTATAGCCAAAGCAGATTATAGAATCCATTATTAGCAAGGAGTGCTTGCTAGGAAAGCACATCTAAAACATATGTTAATCACTATGATCAAGCTAAGCGAGTGGATAAAATTTCCCCTCTTCACTTGTTTGGTTGGACTATTGCATGTACAAGGGTTTTGGATTGAAGTGGCAAGTCCTTGGGGTGAGACCACTTTTCTCTATATCTTTGGGTTGAGGACATAGTCTTGTATTCCCTACCCTTATGCATGGTCTTGACCCACAACTATTCCCCTCTATCAAAAATCATGAAGTGGTAAATTTAGTGGCATTTCATAGTGCATCACATGGGTGACATCAAGTGGGAAGTACTTGTGGTACTTGGGGCAGACACATAATTTTTTTTTTCAAATCCCCTAGAGGGGCCGAAAAAATTAAGAATGTATCTACCCATATGTGAAATGTTAGAATGTCGTACTTTCCATGTCAAAATAGAGTCACAAGAAAATTTTAATCCTCTCTAGATAAAATCATCCTAATACTAAGTTGTAAGAGTTGAAACTACCTTCTCCCTTTCTTCCCAAACTATTCGAATTAGTGAAAAAGAACCACCAATCATGAAATCACTTGAATCAACATTCACATCATTGAGGGTGAAAAGTCTATTTATTTTGGATCTAAATTTTCCTTTAACAATTATGTATTAGGTCAATCTTTTTGAAGGTTCATCACCAATCATTGAACTCACTATCTGCTTTCCTGACATGCTTCCTCCATGCACAATTATATTAGTTTATATGAGGCCTTTGTCTTTTTTAGGCAAGATAAAGATGCTCCATGGAACCAATATTGACAATGCATGGTCCACCTCATTCCATGGTTCAGGGGAGAAATCTAGGGAATTATTCCCTAAATTAATATTATTGATCTATTGTGCCACAATCAAGGCCTTACACCACAACATAGACCCTTTAAAGTGGACCTTTGCAATACAAGTGGACTATAGTCATGAACCTAAGACCCATCCATGATGATCAAGAAGACCTCATAATGTCACCCATATTCAACTTATTGGATGCCAAAGACTCCCTAGAGAGGACTCGTGTCATGGTTTTTAGGTTTTGTCGATGGTGGTTCATGAGCTCGAGAAGGTTTAGTTAGGGCTTTAGGCCATTGTTTCCAACTTGACATGTTTATGCCTCTACACTCATTTTCAATGTACAAAACCTAATCATGATGCCTATATCCTTCTTAAAGGTCAATTAAGTTATGTTATGTTGGTTTGAGGACTTGTTCAAGGCTCTTGATGACAACTTGTTCACCCATCCATGGTCTTGTGTGGTGATATGAGGAATTGCTAATGGTCCTTGAGCTAGATATGGAATAGAAATTGCATTGATTTCATTTTATGAGTTTTTTTGTGGTTCTATATAAATAATTTAGGACCTAGATGTCATATTTTAGGGACCAATGGCCATGCACAAGGCTACAAATTAATCACAAAACATGCCCTATATAGGAGGTCAATATCCTTAGAGTGGGATATGGGTTCCATTAAAATGTTTTTTGCATGACAGGTGGGTCTCATACCATGGTTCGGGGGATAAATCTAGGGAATTATTCACTAATTAATTAATATTATTGATCTAATGTGCCACAATCTAGGAGTTTTTTCATAGTAAGGATGGGTCTCAGAGCCTTGACCATAATCAAGGGAGGAAAACAAGGGACTTACACCATAAATGGATATCTAAGGCTTATTAGCCATGAACATGAACTCAAACCATAAAAAAGACACTTTAGAGGTAACTTTTTGCCTCTAAGAAGAATGTGGGTACTATTATAGATTCTTATGCATAGGGGATGGGTGACTTAAGGCACTTTCTATGGTCAAGTGGGGGAAATAAATCATGCATATCAACCATATATTAATTATATATATATATATATATAATTAAAAATAATAATAATAAACACTAGAAAAACAAAAAAAAAACAAAAAAAAGCCACCACATTAAACTTAAACAAATGTGAAAGACATTGGAAACACGAACGTGGACCCGACCTTGTACTTGATTCAAAAATTTGAAAGACTCAAAGGAGGGAGGGGTTGGAGAGGAGCTCTATTCCAATGAATTTTTCATTCTCTGCCCATTGTAGCTGCTGATCAAAACCCTCGTGACCTGTGGAGAGAGAGAGACCGAGACTGAGGTGAGGAGAGAGAAACCTCACGACCCGTGGAGACCGAGACCGAGATCGAGGGCCATTCGAGACTAAGATTGAGAGTTTTGCATGAGACTGTCGAGGGAAAGGAGGGAATTGAGGGCTATCCGAGACTGAGACCGAGACTTGCGCGCGAGACTGTCAAGGGAAATGAGGTAAATAACGGTATGTTCTTTAAGCTACCCTAACATTTCTTTCAATGATATCTAACATTTTTCATTGATTCGATCCGGGTGACAACAACAATTCGATCCGGGTGACAACAACACCATTTTTTCATTATTTCATTGATTTGATGCTATGTTATGTTCATAAATCCTTCTGGTTGGGAGGCAACAACAATTCCTCTTTTCTAGCCTAGCACGTATTTATCTATAGAGTCCTTTAGGTCAATTGTACAAGCCCTAATTTGGCTTACATGGAACACTATATGGTAATACTTTAGAGTCTCTAGAAGTATCTTCCGATAACTTTCTTGCTTGGTCCAAAACCTCCATTAGACCTTTAATCCTTTGTACTAATGATTGAAACTTCATGGGGGTGGCTTGCACTGATCATGGTTAAGTTATAGAAGTACTTTGTTACCAACTTGAAATTCCAATGATTGGCATTCCTTGTTTTCCCAACTCTTCATTCGCTCAGCTACCTCCACCAAACATACCTTGGCATGGTCAATTGAGCATTATCGTTACTTAAGGAACTTAATTCATAATGGGCATAGACCATGATACCCAACTAACATCGCATGTGGCATACGTGGTTTTTTTCTAGTTACCAACTCAAATGGACTATCCTAAGTTGTAAAACTCTTTTGTGCATTGTAAAAATATTGAGCCACACCCAAAAATCACAATGAATCCACTGATCATTGCTCATGGAATGCCACAAAAAATCCTCCAACAAGTCATCTATCCTCTCAGTTTGTCCATATTTTTCAAGATGATAATGCTTTTGTTGCATCATCAAAATATTCTATGTATTATTAAAAAATTGAGTCACATCCGATAGTCTTGACCAATCCATTGATCAGTATACACAAAGTGCCATAGATATTCCTCGAACAAGACATTTATCCTTTCAATTTGTTTGTATGTTTGAGAGGGGTCAATGGTGATCATCATAGTTTTCATTCTAATCAACTTGAAGAGATCTATCGAAAACGAGTCAACAAATCTTGTGTCTCTATCCAACACAATGTTCAATAGCAAGCCCCAATATTTCACAATATGCTTGTAAAACAATGCAACAATTGTTTTCCTTAGACAAGGAGATTTTGTTGGTGTTAAGGCTTCATATTTATATAACCTTTCAACCACCATTATTGCTTCATTATAACTTCCTTCTTTTAGAAGTTGTGGGATAAAATCCATAAATACACTAACCATGACCACCTCAGGATAGAAAGGTGTTGATGTGCACTTGTCGCTAACTTCAACTCTACTATTTATTATTGGAAAAAGAGGCAAGTGTGCATGTATTATTCCACATATTAGTGCATTTCACTTCAATAGAACCCTCATTCAAACAAATCCAAGGTTTGTTTTTGGCTTAGATATCCAATGCACAAAGGGTCGTGGCATTCTTTAATGAGTTCATTCTTCACTTTTCCCCATCATGGTACATATATCCTTCCATTAGTGAAGAACAACAAGTCCTTCAATGAGAACCTTCTTGTCCTCCCTCATTACACTTGCTTGATGGTATCCATTATGACTTCGTCATTTTTCACACATTCCTTGATCTGTTGCACAAAATAATTAGCAATCTAGACTTCAATAATAAGCTTCCAACTGTATAGCTTCCAACCAAATCATTGCAGGCTAAACCTTCCTACTCAACACATCTGACACCACATTTTTTTTGTCAAGGAAATACTCAATCCTCAACTCAAACTCAGAAAAGTAATTCTTTCCACAACCCTACTTTGGTGACAACTTCCATTGTGACTCAAAGTATCTTGTAGCAATGCTTTCCATTTCACCACAAATGACATGCCCAACAAGTAGTGCATCCATCCCTACGAATAATATACTACCACTATAGTTTTATTTTCTTGGACCAAATATCTTTGTTCCCAACCATTGAGCTTCATACTTTCATATGCCAAAGGGTGACCATTCTACATGAGAACATTGCCAATGGAAAATTTTGAAGCATCCATATGAACTTAGAATGGTTTATCATAGTCTAGTTGTTGAAATATTGGAAATGTCACAAGTTTATATTTCAACTCTTCGAACACTCCTTGTCACTTGTTTGTCCACTTCCATACTTGCTCCTTCTTCAACATGGCCATTAATGGTGGAGCAATCTACGAATAACACAAAATGAACTTCATGTAGTAATTAACCAACTCAAGAATGGATGAAACTAATGAATAATAGTTGGCTTGTCCCAATATTCAAGTGCCTTGAAATTTTTAGGATCTATCATGATTGTGTCATGAAAATCGAATGCCCTTACAATGGAATCTCCACTTGGTCAAACACACACTTGCATTGTTTCAAAAACAACTAGTTTTTGTGAAGCACCTCAAACCCTTATCTCAAGTAAGCCTCATGATGTTCTTCCATGTTTTGGTTGTACACCACAATATCATCCAAATAAATTACAACAAACCTTTCGAGAAATCCCTAAGGATATTAATCATTATTCTATAAAAGGTGGTTGGGGCAGTACACAACCCATAGAACATGACTAGAAATTCAAATATTCCATACGTAGATACACAAGTCATTTTCTCCATCACCTTTTGTGATACAAAAATAATAGTATCCTTAGCAAAGGTCAATTTTGGTGAATACATTTCCCTTATCCATATTTTCAAATGCATCTACTATCAGAGGTTCTAGATAGTGTTTCCTCACTCTCAAAGTGTTGCATGCACAATGAGAGTGTTACATCCAATTTTAGTTGGAAGAGAGATGATATTCCATACTATAAACATGACATCCAAATGTAACTCTTGTTTATAAATTCCTTTGGTTGTCACTTTAACTCCTTCTTCTTTGACCCAGAGAGACTATATGGTGCACTAGTGGGTGGCACAACTCTTGGAATAGGTTTAATCTTGTGGTCAATCACTCACTTAGGTGGCAATGGTATTGGAAACTTCCTTGAGATGTGATCAAAACAATCTCTTATAAAAATCTGTAGCTTGGAGGGCATGCATCTATGTTTCATCTTCTTGATCGCTAATCAATGTCTCTAGGAAAATCAACTCATTTGTGTGCTTCATATCCCTTCACTAGCTCATTGCCAAAATCAATTGCACATAACCAATCTTCAAAGCATTTCAAATATTTTGCAGTTCCCTTTTCAAGAGAAATGGTCTTCTTTCAAGTATGTAGGTATGTCTCTTTCTCTAAGTAACTCCTTGGCTCAGTCCTAGTAGAGTATCTTGGACGAAATAAAATGCAAGTTCTACTAGTTGGGTTCACAATGGTTAAATATAGATAGGTGCATCATTGTAATTAAATTAATTCTTATATCCCTTTTGGTTTTTTAATGCTCAACTATGCTAGAATCCATTGGGATAATGCAGAAAATAACAAGTACTCCAAAAAAAATTTGGCGAGGAAAAATATCAAAACTTTCATCTGATCAATTGATCATTGTTAAGAGCCCGCAAAGATAGAGGAGGCTTGATAATTAGAGATCATTTTCTCCTAAATCTAGCATTGGGAGGAAAATTGTTTTGGAGGCTGATCATGGGAAGAGTGGACTAGTGGAAAAAGGTTTTGTGGAAGAATTACTTCAATGTGGTAAAAAAGAGATGCATTGAAGGGAAGTAGGAAAACTAGAGAGGGTCCCATATTTGGAGTCTCATTAAATCAAGAATCCAATTAATTCAATCAAGGCTCACTTGGCTGCCTAGAAATGAGAAATAAATAATGATTTGGAAAGATATCATAATGGGAAATCAATTGTTGAAGAGCATATTGGAGCTATTACCATTGAAAGTGTGGTTGGACGAGAGGAATAAAACCACTCTTATTAACATTTCAAGGTGGTATCAAAACTTAGGTAGATGGTTGGGTTGGAATTTTGAAGAGCCTTTGATTCACATGGAACATATTATAGTTTCACGCTTATAAATATGAAGGGATACAGTCATCAATATTGTCAGAAGTTAGATCAGAGAGGGTGGGGAACCTTTGGATATATTGTAAAGGAAGGTTATCTATGTCAACTTCTTTCCATGTTGTTGCCTCACCATTCACCCATCAAGAAAAATGTTTGGTTCTATTGGTGCACTTCTATATATGAATGGGTTGTTTTTTCTACTTCATTCCAAACTAGGACTCCCAAGACATAAAGAACATAATCGTGTAAACCATGATCCCAAGAAATCAAAATTCCATGGGGGTTATGTTTCCCATGTATGTTGTACATTGATGATTGTTGTGGTTGTGGGAATCATGCTTCATTATTTGAAACCCAAAACCCATATGAATTTGACCCCAAAACCCATATGAATTTTCTTCATTAAGAGTGTTTTACAATGAAAAACATTTTAAGAGTCGTTCCTAATTTCACATGCTTACTATTAATCACTTACATAGAATTGGGCCTTCACTTAACTATATTGCAACAATTTTGTATGCAACTATATGCAACTATGCAACATGCCTTATGTTCTTTCCCTAAAAACCTATATGCAACTATATGCAAATAGGACTTAAAAACCTTATGTTCTTTCCCTGACCATGGACAAGACCTAAGTTTCATACATGGTGTGAAAAAATTGTGAATGACACCCATATCCCACCCAAGCACCATAGTCTATTAAATAGGATAAATGTAGTGGTAGGGAAATTTAGAACAAGGGAGTTAGAATATGGCATATAAGACGTAATTGAGCTATCATCGACATTTGTATATTGCAACTATATGCAACTATAAGACGTAATTTAGAACTATATTGCAACTATATTGCAACAATTTTGTATGCAACTATGCAACATGCAACTTATGCAACTTTATGGAACTTATGCAACTTTATGCAACATTGTACCCTTTATACAACTTTATGCAACTCGAGAGTGGGATGCTATCTAGGAATATTGTGCCCTTGAAATCACTAAATCATGCATATACAATGTCAGATACTCATAAATCCTTTTGTGATGCATTGTCTATCAAAACATTATATTAGAGTAACCAAGTAACCTCCCATCAACCACCACATGTATTGCAATTGTATCATCATTACTAAGTGTTGGAAGTGCAACAAAGTAACTTATTTTAGGGGAATGTGAATTATTAGAACCGGGGTTCGAACCCAAGAAGTGAATCACTAAACCTTTGTCACTGGAAACTAAGTTCCAAATCTATACCAAATTGTTATCACCACTCATGTTTACTACTCTTATAGTTAAGTCCCTTCTAAGGTTTCCCAAGAACATCTTGAAAATTTATTTATTCACTGAGATAGTTTGTTTTTATGTTTTACATCTAGAGATTTTACAACTCTAGCATGTTTATCCAATGACAAATCATTCAAAAATTCCATGTAAACTTCAATCTCAAATTTTGTTGAAGTGTCGCCTCCATGACCCAACTTCAAAACACATTCTAGTTGTTGTTGTAAGTTTGGTTTTTGAAGAAAGATAGAAGTCAAAACATGAAGAGAAAAGTAAGCAGTCTTGTTTCCAATGGAAAATTGATTTCAAATTTTGCTATCACCCATTCTAGAACATCCCAAAGTGCTTCCTATCCTTCCACCATGGCCATTTGGGAATATGTATTCCCACACAAAATTTTGAAGAATCAACAAGTTCCTCAACATGGAAGGAGAGATACCCCTTATTGGATCTTTATTCATCAAAAGAGATTGCCTCTACAATCCCCTCTAGGATGAGGCAATTTGGTCCTCTAAGGTCTCTTTGTTATTTCATTTTGTTGGCATCCCTATTGAATGTCTCCCCCCTTATAGATACTCCTTGGATCCCACCGGTCACATTCTAGATCCTTGAACAAGGTGATTATAGAGGATATCCACAAACAATACATCTAGGTCAATTGAACACCCTCTACGGGACTCAACCCTAAGATGGCCTTCTACTTCAAGCACTTCATACAACTGAAGGATGAACTTATAGTCAAACTTGCCTATACTCAAAGACATTGGATGCATATCCTTAGGATTTCTCTTGGCAAGTTTAGGGTTTGCTCTCACCAACTCCCAATTGGGTAAATCATCACATTACTTGTTAGAGAGGATTTGTCAATTGCATCAATTGCAAGATATTGAGTCAGATGCAAGAGAAACTCATCTTTAGATGTCCCATTTATTATAATATTAGAGGGAGGTTCCATTGGCTCTACCAGGAGTACTGGACTTGGGTCGCTCCCTCAATACTTTTCTCCTCTATCCATATCAAAGATGCATAACTCTTCTTATATGGGAGGTGTTAGAACACGAGACATGGCTCTTCTTATATGGGAGGTGTTAGAACACAAGACATGGATCCTATAAGGATTCCCAAGACAGATCTTGTTAGACATTTAATCATTAGTCCACATCATATCCACTAGTCCTTCCAAGTTCATTCATGTTGATGTTGCATTTCCACGTGGTGGAATTTAATTGGACCTTGTGTTTAATGAGCCAACCATGTTTAAGGATTCCCGAGACAGATCTCATTAGACATTTAATCATTAGTCCACATCATATCCAACTATCATAGACTCGTACCTTTGTGGACTTGATGCATCTTACCATGGAGAAACATGAGAGTGGATGTGGTTGTATTCCTCATGCAGGAAAAAATCTGATGCAATATGCTTCTAGCGAGTGTCAAGTGTCTAATGAACTTAAGCCATGGAACCCCAGGCCCACCAAGGCATCCAAACCTAAAATATTATGCATTAGGCTTAAGTCTAGGTACCATGTTTCTAAGAAAGTTCTTGCATTGGAAATATTTGAAATGACAAATCTGCGCAATTCCTATGGATCTGATATAAATTTTTTATTTAGAACTGTGAATATGATGATGGACTACTAACTAACAACATGTTCACATGCAACTGAAGGTACAACCAAACAGGTACCTATCAGATATTTCTTCATCGAGTGAGGAAATCTTAGGACAAATGGAGGCCGAAAATGCGACTGCATCTAGTAGATATGATAAGAAAACAAGGACCAGAGGTGAAAAAGTCAGAATAAAATTTTGTAGACGCATAAATTTTTTTCTTGCCGAAGGAGGATCATGCTCTTATGATGATGAGAGCATAGGAGACATAGATGTTCCACTCAGGTATAAGCATCTGGTGAAGCAATGGGTACCTAAGGAACTACCTCCTATAGATGTTGACTTTGTTGTAAACAATAAGACATATCGCATTGCACCATCCTCCCTGCATGGCTTGGGGCTATTTTCCATGGATGGAATAATTGTAAAATACAATACAGTAACTGAATTGATGGACTATGTCGGACCGTGTTACAATTATAACGATTGGATGCGGCTGGTCCGATACATGCGAAGTATGCAGAGATATGCACTCGCTGCAAATTATATACAACTAATAAACAAGGATAAAAATAAGGGAGCGACTATCTATATTGATGGAAGGCCTAAAGCTTCCGGTAATATCACAGGGTTTATAAACAACACACGACCCGAGACAACAAACAAACAACCAAATTGCATATTTGAGGGACGTGAAGAGAATCGAGTAGTCCTGTGCGCAATAAAAAAGATAGCTCCCGGGGAGAGTTATTAGTGGATTTCCATTTGAATCAAATAGACACATTGACCAATAGTGTGCAGGTTCTTATGCAACACCTCTTTAAGAAACCTCTACTTATTGCATTATATTTTTTTATTATC
>CBVK0100635136.1:0-11440 GCA_900067695.1 Picea abies | reverse complement strand
TTCTCACCCACTCAAAGCTCAAATTGTCAGTTATGGTAGCCTCTCGAACCATTCGGCATCGGTCTCCTCTTGATTATTCAGACGTCTTACTGTTGTTTGTGTGTTGGAGAACACAACCTACCTCTCGCTTTCCTTGCTATGTTTATGTGATAGTACCCATGGCGCCCATGGTAAGAATTGAACCCAATTGTTTGCAAGCCCTTTTATCTCATGACGATGCCATATACCACATTGTGGCATAGGGATGGGATGTTTTCATCAAATAGTTCAAAGGTTTCAACCTCTTTGTAGCCCAGGATTTTTCTTAGATGTTTAATGGCAATAGGGACAAGATAGGGGATCTTCAACTAAAAGTGACAGAGGTTTCCATCGCAGAAGCTATAGGGTTATCCCAGGAGGGAGAACGATGGTTTAAAAATGCCAAAATAAAACGCTTGCCCTGGAATTTTATCATGGTCTCTAAGAAATCAAAATGATTCCCTAAAGGTACACCGATTATTCTCTTTAAACCCCAATGGCATGACCTACTCCTAATTATTGAACAATTCATAACTTGTGAGGGTAGATATGGCTTTGTTTTTCTGTATCATGTTTGCCTGGTGATGGATTTTCCGGGTTTCAAGTTAAATATTCCTTTCTATCTGTTTATGAGTCTGCATAAAATGTCTGAGATTTATCAGAGGCATAAGTTAAACCCCCTGTCAAGCCTTTTTCACCATGGTCTTATTGAGGCATAAGTTAAACCCCCTGTCAAGCCTTTTTCACCATGGTCTTATTCGAATTTTGGTGTTGTCACATCTATCCAAGACTAGGGATATTTGGGAATATTTTTTGTTTCAAAATAATTTCACTCTACCTGAGAATGCAGTTCAATCGCCTCTCCACCTCAATAAAAACCCCAGCCCTTCTATAGATAACCCTTCTATCAAAGACCTGTGTGTTGATCCACAAAAATACTATGAGATCATAGATCGACCCTCTGTTTCTATTCAAAACCCATTGGGCGAAAAGCCACGATGTGATTTCATGCCCAGAAAGTCATTGGAGGAGGTTTTATATGTGTTAAAAGATAGGGTTTCTTTTTTTCCTTCTCATGAGTATATTCGGGTTGTCTCAAATGAATCGATTGTCAAGAAAAATCACAGACGTAAGGAACAAAGTAATTCCGATTTGAATTTTACAAACAAGAGATCAGGCACGCTTATATCCAAAAGTTTGAGAAATCGCTAGGAAGATCATCTGAGATTGATCCCAGTGATCAAGGTCGATTATCACTTGTCTAATGATGAGATCAATGAATTTCTTACCCGAGAAGATGTGGATGACCAGTTCCTAGGAAACAAAATCAATATTGATGCTATACAGTACGATTCCGTTGCCAATCTCCAACCTTTCCTGAAGAACCACGAAGATTTTTGTGGTATACGACACGATCTGGATCAAGTTACAACACAGACCAAAGGGCCCTCTACAAAACATACTCAACCCCTACCTGCCATAGAACCAGTGCACTGTGAAAATTATCTTGACTAGGTTGAGAAGTACTACAAGGATATTCTCTATCTCCAAATGCAGATAAACCAATTTATAGCACGATACTCCTTGCTTGAGAGGGAAAATGATGAATTGAAAGTACGTGTTCTATCCAGTGATCACGGGGCAAACAAAAGGGTTAAACGAATTGGTAGTGTGGTTATTAAGAACTCAATGAACTTCAATGTTGTTATTAATTCAGTTGTATCATATGTTTCTTTGTCTAACCTCTGAAAGGGTAAAAGTTGTTTTGATTTTTCTTGTTTTGATTTTATTCTGTTGGAAAACTATAATAGATAGATTTATTTTTGGATTTTATTTTTTATTTAATACTAGCTACAGAATCGTAAGATTTTGTAGCCAATCTATTTGAAAGTATTAATTTGTATTTTTATCTAAAATTCAATTTCGATTTATCATTTTCAGGAAAACAACAATTTATGATGTTATTTTCAAGGAGAAGGAATCATGGATTGATGCGTTCCATAGCTTAGTAATTTCTCACTTTTGATAAAACAATATCATTTATGTAATTATTTTTTATGTAAGGACTCCTATAGGAGTGTTCCTTTTTTTTATTCTATTTTTTTTGAGCAAACATATTTTCAGGGATCATCCTCTAGCTTGTATGATAAGAGGTTACTGATCCAAGACTTGTTCAAATAGTAGTTGTTGTTTAGTGTTAAGGACAACTTTTCCTGGATGACAATATGGACATATAATTTGTGGAAGCCATATACGTGAACAATTTGCTGTTGGATTTAGTCCTATGTGAATTGTACAATGCTTGTCTCATTTTATTCTCCTATTGCTTCTATGATATGAGATGTTATTATTGTTGATTTAGCTTTAGTCTTGTCATCATATGATATTTCATATCAGTAAATATTTAAATGTTGTCCATGATCTACTGATCTAGTTTGTATCTTGTGATCAATCAATTACTTATTTATTTTGAGTTTACTTCTGATATTTAATGATTGATAACATCAATTGCCAAGATTGAAATTTCTTTTATCTACAACTATTGGTTATCTTGAAGTCACAGGATACTTAATTTGTTATTTCCTGCTGTTTTAAATTCAGTCCAAATGCATGAAATACTTCCTTGAATTTCATCAAGAAGATTTGTATTTGTCTCTGTCATAGGTTTCCTCTTAATACAGGGCAAACATGAGCTCTTACAATGCAGGAAAAGGAACTTACTTTATTATGATTGATCAGTTAGAGGTTAGTAGATGAATTTCTTTCTTTTTATTCAGAGTTATTTATATATGAATGAAATGATGATTGCATGAATTAGCTTTGACTGTTTTGTGTCATTTTTTCAATTGTATTCGCTTAAATATTTATTACTCTAATATTTTTAAAACATTATAAAGAGCACTATTTATATTTGATCTTGTTCAGAAGCTTTTTCAAACAACTATTTTCACAAGATTTCACGCAAACCTTGTAAACTATATAAATTGTTTATAATCATTTGTATATTCACATTATTAGATAAACTTATGTAATTATCGTGTCGATTGTTAAAATATTTTTATTTAGTTAGTTTATTTCCTTTTGCTATTTTAGGATCCTAGTTGGCTAACAGAGCCATTAAACCCATCAGGTTAGATCATACCAAATGGCTTGGGTTAAGTAGACAACCCCAGACCCAATCTATCCTTCCCATCGACAGTGTGTCATAAACACCCATCAATGAATGACACTAGAAGGATGGCCTAAAATGTATTGATGGCTCGTGGAGGCCGTAAGACTCCCCCACACACTCGTTCTCTTGTTGTGACTCATAGTTGCTCAGACACCAATGTTACACTTGAAACAAATATTACCTCAATCGATACCTCTAACATTCCCATCGAACCAGTGACACCATTTCCTCAAGGGATTGATGTCCAAGAAATTGATCACCGGTCGATCATAAAAACTCAAAATGCTTTATCCTGAATCAGAGAACCTGGTAGACAACTTAATCAACCCCTTGATTTCACAAATCTTCAAGGAAAACCTCAACACATTGGTCTGCCTAGAAACCCTTTGGGTGGTAATATTACCAACCCTGCTGAAGAATTTATCCCTGGTGCTAGAGGATCCGATATCCCACCATCCCCACCTGGTTCTTCTCCACCTTCATCAGAAGGTGAATCCTCAGATGAAGGTAGTTATTCATCTGAATCATCTCAACCTTTGACTCCACCAACTCCCATGGAAAACCAAAATAATCCCTCCAGACCTTGGCTCGATCAAGATGTTCTAGTTGTGCCTGGACCCAACACCCATTGCCCAAACATCTGGAGAAATGGCTGACCAAATTTGATCCAGATTCGAAGTAATAAACTGAGGATCACATCAAGAAATTTATGTTGGTTGTTAGAATCCATAGTGTCGAACATGAAGATGTCGTATGCAGAATATTCCCTTATAATTTTGAGGGAAATGCCTCAAACTGTTATTTTGCACAACAACCTCAAACCATTGTCTCTTGGGACAAGTTTGAAACTTGTTTTCTAGAAAACTTCGAAGATGATAAGACCTAGAATTTTTAGTAATGGAACTCTCTAGTTTGAAAATGAACCCCAAAGAAAAAGTTAAGGAATTCAACCAGAGATTCCTGACGTTAAAAAAAAAAACCCGTAGATTCGATGCCAGCATAAAATCTAACTGTTGAATACTATAGCAAGGCCCTGCACAATAATATAGTCATATAGGTTAAAAGGTCCAAAAAAAAAACTTTATTAGAAGCCTTTGAGGAGGAATTCCTGATTGAGAAAGACATTCTAAGCTTAAAAGATAATCTTAGTAATGAAGCTAAATTTTCTTCATCCTCTAAAAGAAAAATAGAAATTCTCAGTAGCCCTCCTCAAACCAAAAATCAACAACACACTTTAGACTTGGAAAGTCTGCAGAAGGCTTTCCAGAAATTATCCAATCAGGTCGTGGACTTGAAAAGATCCGTTGAGGAGGCATATACAAGTAAAGGAGGTTTCATACCACCTTTAAGAAAATCATTTCCTCCAAACCGACCAAACCTGACCACAGAAGGTTTAAACTTCAAAGGTTTATAGTATGCTTTGCAAACAATTTTGGAAGCAAACGACAATTATGTTTCTGCTCCTCCTGAAAATCATGATGATATAGTTGAGGAAGAGACACTAGAAGAGGAAGACCCATCTCCTCCTGTTTTCGGGCACTTGTCGGACAACATTTTTCAAGCAAATTTTAAACTGTCCACCCCTAGAACACTAGAAGTAAAACACAAAACAATCATCCACCTGAAACAAGTAAAAGTGTTGTTTCAAAACAACCAAATCAAACTAAAACTAGACAAAACTCTATTGCCCCAGTTTTAGAATATGATTTAGTACAAGATCTTAAAAAATTAAGGGCAAATATTTCAGTTTTTGAATTGTTGAAATTTCCACTTATCCTATAGAAAATGCTCCAAAGCATTGCTGAAAATCATAAAAAGAATGATCTTAACAACAAGAAATTAGCATAAATTGACCCAATTAAAGCTAAATATGTCCCAAGTAAAATGCCCTCCAAAAATCAGGATAAAAGGGACACATAAAAAAAAACTACTGGAAATTTAGATAAAACTGTTTTAGGAACAACCATAAAAAATCAGCAGAATTCGGTTGTTTCTACACGGAAAAATGTGCCTCCCTTTTTATTGAATTTCGAGATTTTCAATAGGAATGTACATAACTGTATGGTTGATTCTAGTGCCTCGTCAAATGTAATGCCTTTGTCTATGTGCCATAAAATTAATGTTGAAGTAAAACCTTCTGATTTAAATATCATTCAGTTAGATCAGACTAATGTTAAAGTCATTGGTGAACTTAAAAATGTGTTGATTAGATTATCGTCCAATCCCAAGGTCCATCAAGTGATCAATATTATTGTTGTTGACATTCTTGAAGTTTATGGTTTGTTTATTAGTAGAGTTTGGTTAGAACAGATACATGGCTATTTTTCTACAGATTGGTCTCATTTGTGGCTGCCAAAAAATGGGCAGCCCAACAAATCAGAATAAATAGAGAACGTTACCTCAAGTACACTGTGACAGATCTGAATGACCCAAATGAGCCTTTTGTTACTGCTTCAAATTCAATTGAAATGCAGGGAATGAATACATTTTTTGGTAATTTCATGTCTGAAATTTCCTCTATCATTGAACCAAAACAACAATCTGAAGTAACAACCTATACTCAGGCACCATCTTTTCCAAGTACACCAAATATTGTTAATGATGCACAAATATGGTCCTTATATTTTGATGGATCCAAATCCCAGGAAGGGACAGGCACTGGTTGTCTACTTATCGATGCCACGGGTAATAAAAAATTTATTTCTTGTTGATTAGAGTTTGAATGTACTAACAACATAGCATAGTACGAAGCACTTCTACAGGGACTAAGGAAGGCACTGGACGTGAACGTGCAAAATTTGGTAGTGTTTAGTGATTTAAAAATCATAGTCAAATAGGTAAGAAATGCAATACATTGTTTGTCACCGCATATGAAGAATTACCAAACCAAGGTATGGGGTTTAATGCACAAATTTATAGCATTTAATATAAATTCCATTCCCAGGATGAGTAATTCAGAAGCTGATTTACTAGCCAATGTTTCTTCTAAATTATTTCCTGCTGAAGGTCTTTCTCCTAACATGTTTTTAGGCGAATTGTTATTCAGGCCATCGATTCCTAACAACATCACAAACTGGCGAGTATTTGATGATGATCAACAGATCATAAATTTTCTGCATATGGAAGACACCTTCCAAGATGCAGTTATCGACGAAAGAAATCATGACTAAAATCTCTGAGACTTCACGGTAATATCTTATCCTCGATCTGCAGAATCATCGTCAGAGCCCGTAAAATCTATCCCCAAATCTTCTATTAGATTAGAAACATTTTATGACCTACATGACAAGTTTAGAGGGGTAGTAAATTGAAAAATGAATAGTTCCTCTTTGTTGTACGAAACTGTCAACTTAGGAATGCAAGATCGTCCTCAAAATATTATTTTGGGAAAAGGGTGCTCAGAACAAGAAAAATCAACTTTTATAAAATTATTCAAATAATTTAAAGACGTATTTGCTTGGACTTACGACGATCTAAAAACTTTCGACCCAAACATCATACAACACGTAATTCCTATGAAACCCCAAACCCAACTGTTTCAACAAAAGTTGAGGAAAATGCATCCTAAACTAGAACTTACCATAAAAAAGGAACTTAATAAATTACTCACTGCCAAGATCATCTTTCTAGTATGACACACCCAATGGGTGTCTAAATTAGTCCCTGTAAGGAAGAAGAGTGGAGAAATTCAACTCTGTGTCGATTTTTGAAATTTAAATCGAGCCTTTGATAAAGACAACTACCTTATTCCTCCAATGGAACAAATTCTTCAATAAGTATCTGGTTCTGAAAGACTATCTTTATTAGATGGTTTCTCGGGATACAATTAGGTACTCATGTCTCCATCAGACCATCTTAAAACCACCTTTTGTACCAGGTGGGGCACTTAGGCCTACAAGAAAATTCCTTTCGGATTGATAAATGTCGGTGCCACTTTCTAGAGGGAAATGGACATTTCCTTTTGTGGCCTCATCAACCAGTCACTGGTGGTCTATCTAGACGATGTCACTGTCTTTTCCAAAAACAAGAAAGACCACCTGTCTCATATTAGGGCTATGCTAGAATGATGTCGCAAGTTCGTCATTTCCCTCAATCCTAAAAAATCAGTCTTTACAGTAGAACAAGGTAAATTTCTTGGGTTTATAGTTTCTAAAGACAAAATGATAATTGACCCTGAGAGAACCCAAGCCATTGCCAACCTTCCCCCACCTCTTCCAAGAAGGCCATGCAATCCTTTTTGGGAAAAATTAATTTTGTCAGACGATTTGTTCCGAGCTTTTCGGAGATGGTCATACCTCTACAAAATCTAATAAAGAAGGATGTCCAGTACAAATGGGGATCACATCAACAGATCATAAATTTTCTGCATATGGAAGACACCTTCCAAGATGCAAGTTATCGACAAAAGCACTCATGAAGAAAATCTCTGAAACTTCATGGTAATATCTAATCCTCGATCTGGAAAATCCTCGTCAGAGCTGGTAAAATCTATCCCCAAATCTGTTATTAGATTAGAAAAAATTTATGACCTACATGACAAGTTTAGAGGGGTAGTAAATTGCAAAACAAACACTTCCTCTTTGTTGTATGAAACTGTCAACATAAGAATGCAAGATCATCCTCAAAATATTGATTTAGGAAAAGGGTGCTCTGAACATGAAAAATCATCTTTTATAAAATTATTTAAATAATTTAAAGATGTATTTTCTTGGATATACGATGATCTAAAAAATTTCGACCCAAACATCATACAACATGTAATTTCTATGAAACCCCAAACCCAACCATTTCAACAAAAGTTGAGGAAAATGCATCCTAAGCTAGAACCTACTGTAAAAAAGGAACTTAATAAATTACTCACTACCAAGATCATCTTTACAGTATGGCATACCCAATGGGTATATAACTTAGTCCCGGTAAGGAAGAAGAATGGACAAATTCGACTATGTGTCGATTTTCTAAATTTAAACTGAGCTTCTGATAAAGACAACTACCTCGTTCCTCCAATGGAACAAATTCTTCATCAAGTATCTGGTTTTGAAAGACCATATTTATTAGATGGTTTCTCATGATACAATCAGGTACTCATGTCTCTGTCAGACCAGCTTAAAACCACCTTTCGTACCCCGTGGGGCACCTATGCCTATAGGAAAATGCCTTTCGAATTGATAAGTGTCGGTGCCACTTTCCATAGGGAAATGAACATTTCCTTCTTTGGCCTCATCAAACAGTTAGTTGTGGTCTATTTAGACAATGTCACTGTATTTTATAAAAACAATAAATACCACCTTTCTCATCTTAGGGTTGTGTTAGAACGATGTCACAAGTTTGGTGTTTCCCTCAATCCTAAAAAAAGGGTCTTTGTAGTAGAACAAGGTAAATTACTTGGATTTATAGTTTCTAAAGACGAAATGATAATTCATTCTAAGAGAACCCAAGATATTTCCAACCTTCCCCCACCTTCTTCCAAAAATTCCATGTAATCCTTTTTGGGAAAAAATAATTTTGTCAAATGATTTCTCCCGAATTTTTTGGAGATGGTTAGACCTCTACAAAATCTAATAAAAAAGGATGTCCTGTACAAATGGGGACCATAGGAAAGTCAATCTTTTAACTTTATTATAAAATCCATAGTAGAATCACCTTCCTTGATGAGCTCCGATTTTCCTTAGGATTCCACTCTCTACACTTTTGCATCTGACAGATCCTATGTTGTTGTGCTTACACAGAAAAATGTTGAAAGCAACATTACCCATTATGAGATACCCATTTCTTTCATGATCTCTCATTTTAAAGGAGCATAACTTAATCACCCCATGGTAGATCAACAAGAATATGTTGTTTTTAAAGAAGTCAAGAACTTTAGGTCTTACGTTTTGAAATCTAGGACCAAATTTGTTGTTCCTTACCCCGCTGTAAGGAATCTGTTAGTGCAAAAAGAGCTGGGTGAGAAAAGGGAAAATTGGATGACATCACTCCAGGAAATAGATCTTGAAATAAACCTTGCCAAAATTGTCAGAGGTCAATGCCTGTGTAAATTAGTGCCTGATTTGGTTGAAGAGACAGAAAGTCAATTAAATACATCAACTCTAAATCAACATAACGAAAAATAGATCAGTTGTGCACAAATTACGCCCAATTTTTGGTATGAGAATATCATATTTTATTTTCTGCTTGGAACTTCTCCTCATAATCTCAATCCCAAAAATAGAAGAGCAGTTAGGCTTAAATCTGCGTCTTTCCAACTAATCAATGATATATTATTTCGAAAGAATTTTGATGGTGGTTTTTTACATTATTTAGAAAAAGAGGAATTCGAAAGGGTGTTGGCTCAACTTCATTCTGGTGACGTCGGTGGTCATTTTGGTGGAGATACCACTGCCCATAAAGTGCTAAGAGCTTATTACTATTGGCCTACCTTGTTTAAGGATGCCCATACAATTTCTGGCAAGTGTATAATCTGCCAAAAGGCTTTAAGGATGCCCATACAATTTCTGGCAAGTGTATAATCTGCCAAAAGGCTGTAGGGCGGGTGAAAAAAGTAGTTTTTCCTTTACAACCTCTTATTGTAGACGCACCTTTTCAGTAGTGGGGCCTAGATATTATAGGACCGATCAATCCCCCTTCCTCACAACAACACAAATACATTATCACAGCAACATACTATTTCATGAGATGGTTTGAAGCTTTACCATTAAAAGTGGTCAATATGAATCATGTAGTGTCATTTCTGAACTCTCATATTATCACTCGATTTGGAATTCCTGAATGTCTGGTTTTTAATAATGCTTCTTATTTTTTTTCCCTAGATATGAATGTTTTCGCTCTGGAAAAAAGGATTAAACTAAAGTACTTTGCTAGCTATTACCCTCAAGGGAATGGTCTAGCTGAGTCGACAAATAAGAATCTGATCAAGATTATTTAAAGAACAGTGTCAGAAAACCACAAGAATTGGCACAATGCACTGTACAATGCACTTTGGGCTGATAGGGTGACTCCAAAATCCTCCAATGGTAATTCTCCTTTATTCCTCATTTACAGAAGAGAATCCATCCTCCCCCCACATGTCTTGCTTCCTTCTTTGCAATTATCATAGAAAGTTCAAGAAGAGGAGTGTCCTCCTCTAGAAAATTGGATAAATGATTTATTAAAATTAGAAGAATTAAGAACACAAGAAAAATAGAAACTTGAACAACACCAACAAATTGTGAAGACCTGGTTTGATACAAGTTCATCCTCTAAAAGGAATTTTGATGTAGGGGATTTGGTCCTCAAATGGGACAAAGCGCATGAGGGTAAAGGTGAACATACCAAGTTCATAAACCTGTGGCTGGGACCTTTTGTAATTTCTAAAAAATTGGGTCCCAGTTCTTTTCATCTACATAACATGGAGGGACAACCACACACTTTCCCAGTGAATGGTCAGGCCCTCAAAATATATTTCGCTTGATTATTTTAGATCCACCCTTTTCTAAATATTTTTAATTTTCTTTTTTGTTTTTGATTTTGGTTCTTTTCATTTTGTTTGATTTTGATTTGTTTTCTAGATGATTATTTTTGGACCACCATTCATTATTGAAGGGAATCATAATTTTTGTTCATTAACAATAGTTGATAACTGTTCAAGCACCTGAACAGTAAGGGCTAAACTCAGATCAACAGAAGTAAGTTTTTGTTCAGTTATTGTCCCTGGTTTCTCATTAAAATCACAAGAAAACACCATTATCCTTAAAAATATTCTAATGTTGTCCATGTTTTAATGAGAACAACTCATAGTGCTTCCCCATCCCAGAGATGATTTCTTAACCGAAATCTAAATTTCCAATTTATGATGAAAGTTGTTAGAACAGAAAAATAATTCTTATAAGATCAACCCTTTCATTACTTGACTGTGAGATTCTCAGTATCACCCCTCTCTCTTAAATATCATGAAGTCTCTAGAAATTTTATAAGCAGTTTTAGAGAGATGGAAGCATTGTTATGTGTGGGAATTGTGTGTAAACCCACTGGGACACTGAACAGGTCTGTTGGAAGTGGCTAAATGCACACATGATACCAAGACAAATTCATTGAGGTACTGAACAGGCCTGCTGGCAGCGAAGTAATGTCGAGTTCGAAGATCCACATGTGTGTTTTATTAAAATTGATCAGATGTTAGGATGCTTTTATCATAAATGGACAAATCTTGGATGAGATAGAAGTACTAGAGTGGGTTAAATGACATCCCTGCCGAGGCTATGGATGCCTGCT
>CBVK0100635135.1:0-11440 GCA_900067695.1 Picea abies | reverse complement strand
AACTCCCTGTGTTCAAGCACCCACTTGAACCTATGAGGACACTAGTCCTCCCTAGCACCTCCCAACCACCCTAGATTATGAATATGAAACACTGAAACCTATTACAGTGATATAGTGTTCAATAACAACTTACCAGTCTCATCATTGTTCTGCAAGATTTTGCTACTCAGACTTCCTCATTGTCTTCCAGCATGCATCCGTTGCCCATTCTGTTCTTCTGCTTTTTATGCTCTGTGCACCATGTCCATTCACTGCACAGTTCTTCTTCTGTTCTATTCAACTGCTGCACTCTGCTCCTTCTTCACGCATGAATCATCTTCAACAACAACATCTACAGCAACTCCAGCAGCAACAACAACCGCATCTCTTCTCTGTATCGTGTATATATCGCTTCTGTGCACCTTGTGCATGCAATATTCGCCATTCCTCTACATGCTCACACTGTGCCAATTTCCTCCACATATCAAGTGCTCTACGTGATCATCATCGTGACTCTTTAGCTTCTCTGGCAATTCAACCCTTGTGTCTATCATCACTAGGTGTTATGCTGAGATTCCTTTTTCTCTCTGGCAGTTGAGACTCTTCATCTTCTTTGTTACAGTCGAGCTCATCCTTCCTCCACCAATTGTCTTCATTCCACTGGCAAATTCCTTGTAACTCTTCAGCTCCTTTGGAAATCACACAGAAGTCTCTTCGCCTCCTCTGGTAAAAACCATCAATGGTTTATAGCAGTTACACTGTGAGGATCAACATTAGCCCTCCGATCGTGCTCATGTTCACCTCCATCGTTGGATTAACTCTGATGGGTTCTTGCGTTATTTACTCATTTTGCACTTTCGCAATTTGGAGATTCTGCGATGAGACATCTTGAGTCTCCATGTCGCGATCTTCGAAATTCGAAAACGGAGCTTTTCTGTGCTAGCTCCTTCCTTGATATGACCATGGCCATGACCAAGCGCTTGTTCATAACGTGCTTTTCACGATTTCGCATTTCGCCTTTTCGTTAATTCCATTGTGAAGTTTCTCGACTTTCCAAGTCGCAATCCCCGAAACACCGAAAAGGAGCTTGTCTACACATACTCTTCTCTTCATCTCTTCGATGGTGTGATCACCGGCTGAGACCACAAGCCTTAAAGTATTTCGTGATTTCATGTTTCAGCATTTCAGAACTACTGTGGTTATGTTTCTTGCCTCTCCAAGTCGCGATTCGCGAAACTCCAAAATGGAGTCAGATCAACAGTCCAAAATCTTGGTGTATTGACGGTCCAAATCTTATCGTGAGATCGCATCTGGTGATTCCTGTAATGGAGGTTCTCGTCACTCCAAGTCACGATAGGCGAAGCTCCGATATGGAGCTCAGATCAATGGTCCACGTTCTTGGTGATCCGACGGTCCTAATCTTTTCGCGATCTCGCATCTCATTGTTCCTTAGATGGAGGTTATTGTCACTCCAAGTCGTGATAGGCGAGACTCCAAGATGGAGATGGATCAACGGTCCAGAACAAACCTCGATCTGACGGCTAAGATAGTTTTTCAATTTCGCATATCACGAATTCAAGAGGTTAGGGAACCCCGTTCCTTTGACTTTCCAGTCAGCGACATGACGATCTTTCACCATGTGTCCTATGATCCTATGATTCAATGGTCCAGATCTGATCTTGATTCAACGACTCAGATCATATCGCGATTTCGGCATTCTTGTTGCAAAGTATTTCGACACTCCAACTTCCGGTACCCGAAACCCTGATAGCCAAAACTCCGAAATGGAGTTGGACCACCGCTTCGATCTTGCACTTTAAAGAACGTGCAAGTTCTTCCTGATCCAACAATGGTCAGACCCTGCGCTCGTATCTAACGCCAGAGATCTGTCCTCCATCTTTGCGCTCCTCCTGTCTGGATTTAGATCTGACGGTCATCGGGAATTCTGAATGGGATCCAACGATCAATGTCGCTTCTCTACCCGAGCTTACACATCCACCTTACTTAGAAGAATTTCTAAGTGTCAAGGGCCTCGACCTTTGATCCACTTGAGATCTTGAGTACGCTATCTCTCTTGAGCTTTGGCAATGAGTTAACCTCGTCTCTGGTGCACACCTACGCACTGCGTGCGACTCTGCGCTAATCCTCCTTAGCTTACGTTGTTCATGTTTTGCCATCAATGCACACTCTGATCTTGCCATCAATGAAAAGCACACACTGTTTGTAAAACATGCCAACAAAATAGTCATTCAACACTCGTCTTCTCAAAAGATTAACGATTCCTATAGTGCAACATGTATTGAAAGTTGTTTTTCCAAGTTCCAAGAGACCTTCAGATGTTAATGTAAATTTTATCCTTATTCATCAATATGATGTGCAAGATGTATACTCATGTTCTAGTGCCCTTGATCAATTACTATTGTGGATTGGTAATAATAACTTGTTGGCAACTAGATCTCTTAATTTTGAGGAGGAAGTAGAGAATAATTCCAAGAAACCAAATGTTGGTTTCATGCATTTTACAATAGCAAGTACAACATCAATTCATTTACCATCTAGGGTTATTTCATGGGGTTATTTACTATTCAATATTCTCATTTGGTGATTGCATTGATGATGTTTGAAGAGGCATTAAAAAGAGAGAGTTGGTTGGGTTGTCGAAGAAGGGAAACATGAACTCATAGATATGGAAATATATATGGAGAAATAACAAGATCATAATCATCAT
This sequence comes from Picea abies, assembly GCA_900067695.1. NCBI lineage: Eukaryota > Viridiplantae > Streptophyta > Pinopsida > Pinales > Pinaceae > Picea > Picea abies. The sequence continues at coordinate 8,733 of CBVK0100635135.1, read as the reverse complement.
CATATGATATGGAAAAGCCAAATAATTTACCAAATCCACTCGTAATATATATATCATCACATGCCTCTTTTTAAGTGACATAGCTTGCATTGTCCATATATTTCTAAACAAAAAAATTGATATATAGTAGTTTTATTTTTCTCTTTGATCAAATGTGGTTTTTACTTTATGTAAAGGATTCCCTCGAATTGAAATTGCTTGGCCAAAATAGTTTATTAAATGCCTAGGAATCCCCCTCTTGAAATTAGGGCACCCATATTTCAATTGACTCATCAAAGGAAAAACAAATCAAGTTGTATGTTGATACATTTTGTCCATGTATCATTGTCTTAGGAAATTGCATTACTTTTTTTCCAACAAAAAACTAGGAGGGATACCCATGAGCACTTACCTACATTTTGCCGATGGTACCGAATGTAAACTCATTGGCACTTATTACAACCCATGAACCGGTAGGGAGATTGAGTGAGGCACGCAACAATGGTAGATAGCTCGAGGGATTAACTGTGAGACCTCTTGTATGAAGTTCACAGCACTCAACCACTCAAGCTATCCCAATGGGCTAGGAACTTGCATTGCTTTTTGCAAAAGTGAACTAATTAGTCCCAATGGCTTCAATCTAAAAAAGTACAATTTTCAATTCATTTCTATACCTTTCCTTCTTGTTTTATATGGGATTTATGGTGTTGAATGGTTGCAAGGACGTATGCTCCCAACCATTCAAAATAATAATAATAATAATAATCCAAGATTGAATTATTCATAAACATCTTTGGTGTTAATCACCTTCCCTCCTTATTCATTTCCATCTATAAAATGTGGAAGTATGTTGCAATAGTTATGCCAACTTCAATGCAACCTTGTTTATTATTATCAACTATAATGATACTTTCCTTTCTTCTCATTAATATATAACTAGCAAAACATTCTCCATTATCATCCCAAAGTTTTTCATGACATTTTGTTCGTGGTTTTGTTCATCATTTGGAGCATATTTTTGAACTTGAACTTGGGATAGGGCTCACAAACTCCTATTTTCATAAGAAAATAATAATTGGGTGCCTAACTTACAAGTGATTAGATATCGGAACCATTTCACCTACTAAAATCCTATGTGCATCCCCTTTGGTGTTAGTTAGAATAGACTGAATTTTTTGCATGCTCCTCTCTTCATGTTGTCACCATTAGTATCCAATTTAACACATTATTCAATGACCTCCTCATGTTATTGTTGTCATGAATATTTTGTAACTATGGTAATCCACAAAACCTTATATTGTTCACACATTCAAGGATTTTTACACTCATCAATAACCAAGCAAGGGGTTGAGATTCACAGATAGATTTTCATTGTCATTGAGGAAGAGTACTATGTTTGTGATGTTGTTTTGAAATGAGCTTGATGCCTCTGGTATAAACGAGAAATGAGTATATATTTTTAGTTGTTTGTGTAAAATAGTTGTTAGTATGATTAAATTTAGGTTTTATCAATGTTGATTTTACTCTTAGGTGTGTTCACATTTTCTTTTCTCGGCTTGTTTAATTATTTATTCATTGTTGAAGTTTTGGAAGCCGAACCTGACCATCAAGATTTTAAGGGGACTTCTTCCGACTATCATAATGTTCACAGAGGCCACATTGATGCGATGGAGGAGTAAAGTTCCAAAGGATGAGAATTCCCATTGGATGGATTACATTACATTGATTGTTATGGGGTTCTTGGTGCTTGACACAAGCTCACTAGATGGAGGTGCCAAGTTTAAGATGGCACAAAGGAATCTCGCATGTAACTTGGGCCAAGCTTCATATAATGCCTTTGCGTGCAAGTTCAAGGTGAAAATGGTCATCTAGAAGACTATTCGATGGCATACAAGTTTGGAGGGAAATTTCAATGCATCAATCACATTGTATGCAAGTTATAGGAGGGTGAGTTGTCGTGAGAGGTTTTTTCCAAGAAAAAAAACATATATTCATTATTTCAAGGAAAAATCAAAATATACATGTCAAGGACATTGTTCGACACTCCTAGAGGACACGTATCTCTTCTTCCTGAATGAAAAACTAGCAAATTTTTTTTTGTCGATATATGTTTGTTAATACAACCGTCCATTGGCTCTTAGCTTAAAATGTCGGGCCTAAAAAATAAAAATAAAATATTAAGCCTCGACGCTAGTTTCGGAATAGTTCTTAACTTCTTCATTCATTTAAAATTTTCATCTTCATTCCCATAGATAATAAATAAAGGTACAAAACCTTTTATGGGAGTGAACCTCCCTCACTTGTTCAACAACATTCAAGAAACCCTCCTAAAATAATAGTGCTTCTTTGGAGAGCTTATATGCCTTCTCATCAAGTTCTCTAAATACATGTTGAAAATAAACATCTACAAAGTTGTTCCTTACCTCTCTAATTATGTCCATGATTGGAAGAAGTAGTAAATTTTCCATTTTGTTTTCCCCGTTTGCCCAGTTAAATGAGCTTAGAGTTCCCCATGATCTAAAGACTAGCAATACCTCTATCTGATGCAATTTTTAGCAATAACCATAAATCATACAATTCATCCATAATGTTTGTTCCTCATTGAATAGTTGATTTAAAAGAAATACAAATATTTTCTTTCAAGAACTATATGCCTCCTGCTACACAGACACTTGGAGTCCCTTGGCAAGCTCCATCAAAATATCCTCAAACCTTAGATTTGTTTATACCTAGGAAATTCAATAATCTGGGATTCTTTTATTTTTTAGGTTTCCTTGATGACTAACTTGTATTGATGGAATCTCTTTGCTTTTGAATATCCTTTCATTTCTTTCTATGGAACCACTTTGTCCTTATACCATCCTTCAAAACAATTAGAAAAAAAAAAAAGTGTCTCTTTCATGTTTTTCTTTCCCATCTGTCAATTTTCAAGCATCACACCAAACTTATTTTGTGTAAGGACAATGCACTGAAAGATGATAAATAGATTCATCATTACTTTTGCAAAGAGTACACCTACCAAGACCCTCCCATGCCTTTTTTTACAATCGACCCAAGTAAGTACTTTGTCAGATAATGCCAACCACATAAATATTTGGGTCTTTAAAGGGTTGTTCATCTTCCCTAAAGACTTCCACCACCACTTGTTTTCTCCCTCTTCATTCTCCCCCATCTTGTACTCGTGGCATAGATTCACTATGTAAACTCTAGAAACTTTGTTCTTTTACCATATAATTCCTGCTTCCTCTTCCTAAAGTCTAGTATCGTTATGTTTGTAAATGAACTACTACCATTCTTTTGTTGCCCCTCCTTGGAGTTCCATCCTTCTTCTTCTTCTAGCTAGGCATGGTTAAATTTGAAAGGCCCCAAAGGTTTATTATCTTCTTTTTTTATTTGGAACGATGTAGGGAGGTGATCCAAAGACTCTCCATCTCCTACCCATGATTTTAGCCTACCTGCTTCCTCCAAAATATTTTCTATTGCCAAAAAATGTGTCCAACCATTTTGAAACCCCATCCCTATAGCTTCTAAAATTTCTCCATGTTGGTACCAACTTAGTAGGTTCAACATCACAAAGTCCTAATTCTACAAACATCTGAGAGAAGTAATCAGCCAGAGGATCCTATATAGTATGTTTCATCCATACTTATCATGCCTTAACTGTCAAGTTTAAATCACCCCCCAAAATAGAATTATCATTTTTTGTCATGCATTGCATTCTAAAATTGTCATAGAAAGCCTTTATTTCTTAATAAGGACCATAAATATTGATGATGGAAAATAAATTCCACAGTGCCTTTAACCATAATTTGGTCTAGGTACTTATAACTAGAAACAATGACTTAATACATTCCATTTATGCTTTCCACCAGTTATTATACCTCTTGAATTTCCATCTAACTATAATGAACAAAAGGACCAATCTTTTAAATAAGAGGACATTATTTCCACTACTTTTGTCCCCTAAACACATACTCTCCTACATCATCATTGTTGATATTATGGTAGCTGCAGGAGGTATTTACCTCCACGTGTAACCCTGACAAGAATAGAATATTTTGGGAAGCAAGAAGAAACCCTAAAGCATTAAACTTAACCCTAGAAGACAAGTCGACTCAAGGAAATATTTAATATTAAGTATTTAGCCTCCAGAATGAGAAGTTGGCCTAGACAGCTCAGGAAAACAACATAAATACAAGTATCCAGACCTCATTTTGTACACATAGCTCGAAATTTTAGCAATGAAGAAGTGCGCACTGCAGAAACTGAGCAAGTGCGCAAGTCTGGGGAGTAGTTGCAACCAACAACTACTGCAATCTGTATTCCTGGTTTAGGCTCGGACTTTCTATTGGTTATGATTGGACTTTATGATCAGTCTTGGTTATCTTTGTTTGGTGCATTAGCCTTGGTTGGTTATTGGTTTGCTTCCATAATCATTCTCTGTCGAGGTTAAGGTGCTTGGGGATGGCTTCGGCCTATGGTTGGGTGACAATATTGTTATATTGTCTATGGTTAAACGAACACATCCATTACTTTTATAACAGGTTATGGGCCCACACTATCTTCGGACAGTCTAACCGTTGGAAGATAGATTGGGAGGATTTTCTCAGTTGTAGTTGCAGTTGCAACCAATTTTTGTTGCAGGAACAAAACCCTAACCCTCTTGTTGAGGCACCTTAAGTGAAGAGATTGACCTAATTTCTGGATAGCCCAGTGCACCCTATCCTAGCGCACCTCCTGGTATTCTCAGCAAGCTAATACGTCAACTTTGAGTTTTTGGTCAAAGTCAAAGGTTGACCAAGTCAAAGCAGTTATGACTTACTCTATGAAGTCAGAAAACAAGTTAGAAGGGGCTTCTAACTTCAGAGCATGGCCAAGAATAAAGTGTTGGACATTGTGAAAGGAAAGATCGTGGAACCACATTTCGGAGAAGGAACCTTAGAACGTTGCAGTTATGGAGAAGTTCAAAGACAGTGACATCAATTCCATGAGTATCATAGTGGACTCTATAAAATACCACTTGATACCCTACATCTCCCATCTTTACTCATCTAAGAAGATGTACGATGCCCTAACAAACCTCTTCTCAGTCAGAAACATTGGACAAGTAATGACTCTGAAGAATGAGATTTGTGACATGAAAATGAATGATGATGACAGCATAACATCATACCTTGTGAGAATCTCTCAGTTAAGAGATCAACTACAAGCTATTAAAGAAATCATTTCAGAGAAGGAACTGGTAACTATAGTACTCAATGGCCTTCCCAAGACATGGGATGCATTTGCCGCAAGCATGAACAGAAGAAAGGAGTATCCCACATTTGAAGAACTTTGGACTTGTTGTGCACAAGAAGAATCAACGATTAGTGCAAAAGAGAAACTCCAAAATAAATACAATGATCAAGCTTTCACAACAAGATTCAAGAATTTTAGGAATAAAAAGAAGTTTGTCTCAAGGAAGAAATCAAATCAAGAGAAAGATATGTCAAAAATACAATGCTTGAACTGTCGAAAATATGGTCACTACAAGAATCATTGTCACGAGTTAAAGAAAAGGAAGGAAACACACGAAGCATCAGTTGCCGAAGAAAGGGAACCCTAAAAGAAGGCCAAGCGGGATAAAACAAACTTCTTCTTCTAAGACAAGGTAACAATATTCTTCATAATTCTTGTACATACCATGTTTACATAATTTATGTACATATCTTGCATATCTATTTCTTAGAAGATAAGATGTTCAAAGAGAAACAATACCTATGGAAGAATAACAAGATAAGGATTGTTATCACGACAACTACAAGTCAAGCAATACACATGAAAAGATGAAGTACATTGACAACCCTTGGTAACAATTCATGTGGAAGCTATTAACACAAGTAACAACTGCAAGATAAGCCGAAATCAAAATCAAACTTGAAGAAACCTAGAAGAAGTAAAAACAGAAAGAAGTCAGCAATCAAGAGAAAAATAAAAAAAGACTTGTGACACTTTGCAGAAGGCAATAAGGATGCAGACGGAAGCGTGGACTCTCTTAGTTGGAGGGAGTTGATTATATAATTCCAAAAGAAGAGCATGCATTCATGCATAAAGCAAGGATTAGGAGGTAGCTAATCCTAAATAATATGATCCATTAAGGATTATGAAGTATCCATCCATGTTCCCATCAATGGTAGCAGCACATGTTCAGTTTGACTTTAGAAGAAGTTTTCTTCGAAAAAAAGGCTTAAAGTATCCCTAGTTGTCCATCCACATCCATGATCCTATGATGAAAGGAAGAAGTCAAAATCTTCAGGGCATGGAATCTATAGAAAACTCCATGGACCCAAGAGCTAAAGAGAAACATGAAGAAGAACATGAAAATTCCAAGAGAGAAAGAAAAGCCAGAACAACCAGTCATTGTATCGAAAATCACAAGACTACCAGCTTGGTATGAACCCACTAGAAGCAATCAAGCAGAGGAAATGGAAGTTGTAATGAAGAACAATGTATGGAAGACTTGTGAATGGAAGCATTACAAGATCCAAAACTAAAGGTTATCCCAGATGGAGGGAGAGGACTATGATGATAACTTGTTCCAGTAACAAGATATACCTCTACTTGAGCCATTATATCTCCTGCAATATCCATGGGTTGGAGTTTACATCAAATGAATGTAAGGAATGTTCTCCTCAACAAAGTAATTGAACAAAGAAGTGTATGTAGAGCAACCTCAAGGTTTTGAGGTATACCAAAAAGAGACTCGTGTATGTAGATGGAAGAAGACAACTTGGTGCAGAGCCTCTAATGAACAACAAAAGCATGGTGAAAACATTCTATAACAGAGATATTGTATCAGAATGGTTACTCAGAAGTCCAGGATGATGGATTGCCAATCCATGATAAACCCTCATGATGACAAAAGAAGTGCCACTTGGATATGTTCCAGTTTGAGCCTTGCCACGATATCATGAGCTAGCAGGAAACAAAAGAGTTGAATCCAACCATGATATACTGTAATGATCAAGATTTATATGAAGCCTTCAGAGAAAACCAGTGTTCCAGAAAGACCAAAGTACATTGAGATCAAGCATTACATTCTCCGTGATGGGGTTAAGAAAAGAGAAGTGGTTCTCCAATATATCTCCACAAATGAACATATAGCAGATATTTTGGTAAAGCCTATGTCCAAGATGGAAAAAGTTTGCGTACTCATGAAACAAGCTGGAGCTCGTGGAGACAACTTTCTTATTGAAAAGGGAAGAGAAGACTCCCAGGTTGGGAGGGAGCACTGATGTTTTATTGATTTATGGACAGTCATTTTTCAGTTCGAAAAATGGTCTGGGATGAGTAGTTCCTTTCCAGTTCGGAAAGTGGTTTGAGATTTCTAATGGACACGCATTTTCCAGTTTGTAAAATGGTCCAGATCAGACAGTCATTTTCGTAATGAAAATGGTTCGATAGATTGTTGATGTACCATAGACAACAATTCCCCTTGTGGCCAGTGTGGGGGAATGGTCTAGGACAATCTTTCTTCTTAATAGTCACTCTCAGTAGTGGTCAAGTAGAATGGTCTGCCTCACCTGGTAGTCATTCTTTTGAAGTTCACAGTTGTGAGTAGTTTTGAAGAATGGTTTGTTTTGAAGGTTGGTGCAGGACAGTCATTTCCTTAGGAAACGGTTCGGACAGTCATTCCCTAGGGCAGACTCATTCTCTCCAGGTTGCACATTGTTTAGTGTCGGAGGAATCGCCCAGCTAGGTGAATGGTCCAGGTTCAATAATCAAGGACATGCATTCCCTAGGGTAGACTCATTCTCTCCAGGTTGCACTTTGTTTAGTGCCGGAGGAATGGCCCGGTTAGGTGAATGGTCCAGGCTTAGAAATTAGGACAATTATTCTTCTATGCTTGAGAAGAATAGTCCAGATAGCTCATGGCTGATGTTTTACCTTCCGAGGGAAGATGCTCTTACAAATCTCACAGATGTGAGTGGAAGAATGGCCCATATGACTCAGTTTATATCATGATATTGTTTTTCTGTGTAGGTTGATATCAAATGATATTATTGCTATGGAGATTGTATGTCTCTGGACAATAGATGTATGCTACTGTGGTGGATGTTCTCCACTGGTTGTGACTATGTGTCACTGATTAAGTAGTTGTGTGCTACTTGGTGTGGTAGTGTACCACTGGATAATAGTTGTGTACTATTGTGGATAGACACAGTTTGTTCTATAGAATGACATTGTTATGATTACCTTATAGACTATCAGTTGGGTTGATATTTTCTAAGGCATATAGGTTGAGACAGATCTTTATGACTTGATTAAAAAATAATCCTAGATTGGTATTCCTATAGGAAGGGTCTCTGTAGTCCATGGTGTAGCTTTAGCTCTATTGGGACAGTCATTCTTCTAGGACCTATGTCCGAATTAGAAGAATGTTCCTTGTATCACTTTGTGGAGTGAGTGACTTATTCAACATCATGCCTGATTACTCAGATGGAGTATGGCTTCTAGAGATGATGTAGTTGATGCTATCAGATGATAGTGATAATGGTGCTCGTGATCTAATCATGAGATAGCATGTACGACTATGATGATGCTACCGGTTGAATGGTATGTTTGTTCTCAAGACCATTGCCTTCAATAACTCCCTAGCTAGGAGGGAGTGTTGATATTATGGTAGCTGTGGGAGGTATTTACTGTTAATGTTTATGCCATTATTATAGTTCTTTGCATTTCAATAGATAAGAGCATCATAAGAACAAGATCACT
>CBVK0100635134.1:0-11440 GCA_900067695.1 Picea abies | reverse complement strand
TCTTAGGAGACCTTAGAGCGTCCAACAGAGCCGTTAAATTCGTCAGGGTGGTCCATTCTAAACGGCTTGGGTTATTTAGACAACCCCGGACCGGTTCCACTCTCTCAGTTGACGGACGGTCGATTTCGCCCGTCAACAGGTTGATACCACATTGAGTATGGTTCTTTGTATCAGACATGCACACACACATCATGTATTGTATAACACCCTTGTGGAGGAATGCTTAGTTATATTGTCATTGTCATAATCTAGAGACTTTATTCATAACATATTATGCATAAGGCCAGAGGGTTGTACATTCTATCAAAAATATTTCTTATATGGGACATGCCCTAGGTGTGGTGGAATGACATTACTGAGCAAGTGCATCCATGTGAATTATGAGTATGAATTGGGGAGGAAGGAGATTGACTTGCAAAGCTTTAAATATGTCATGTATGATATTGATGGAGGGAAGGAAAGAAAAACGATACATTTGGTGACTTTCTAGATACGATTATGTGACTTCATCAAGTGCTTCCTTAAAAATACCCAACAATATGTTTAGTGTGTTTGTGTGTCTCAATGGAAGGACAAACATTTTAGAATATGCAATGATACATTTCCAATTGGTATTGTCTTATCAATGGTTTATTTTGCTGAGAAATACACCCTTCAACCACAAATTGAGATTCAAATCCAATATTATCACTCAAAGAAGGTCACATTAATGGTCCATATCACATGCATGCATGGGCTATGTAATGTTCCCCAAAATTACCAAAATAAAATCTAAAAAAAAATTGTAAGGGACATATGTTTAAAATATTCCAATTATTGAATCCATTTATATATGTTTTTTACATATATTTATATGTATCAGGATTTATTCCATTAAGGCCTTTCTTAACCTATAGTTCTAGGATACAAATGTTTCAAAAGGGTATTACCCGAAGTCCTTATGAAATCATGTTCATCCTGATGGTATTAATATGTGTAAAAGTATACCATGTCACATGGAATACGGGGTCCCAACATGCATATAATTTCTCTACACAAGGCACAGTCTTACTATAGATGTGACTTTAGAAAATTTAGTCTTAGATTGGCCCAAAAAGAAAGATCGGACGAGTTTAGTTCCTATTCCATTTTAATGTTAAAGGAGTTGGTCGTATATCGTTGGAGTCCAAGGGTAACAACCCTCATTTGTGAGTTGTATAACAAAATCCGACCGAACGTTACCATAACTGAGACAAGAACTTGCCCTTGCTAGTTACGAATGAAAATTTCTGAGTCACCACCATCCTTTACATTAACTCGGTGCGAGAAACAAGAGTATGAATGTTAGGGTCCCATTGAATCCTCCGTCCAGTCACCTTAATGGAGGTCTGCACAGAGTCCCTTCTGAGGCCTGTCACTTGGCCTTCATGTCTAGTGCAGAGTAAACCACCTCCCAAACATCACATGGAAAGGTACGGTTCATTAATTGTTTCCTCATTTTTCTTTCGAAAGGGTCTAATTAGGTTTTTGTTTCCCCGTTCGACTTCATTACTCTGCGTACTTCTCCAAGGATGACTATGGATATTTGTACGTTATGGAGAGGTTCTTTTTGGCGAAAATAAGAATGGATACTGAAAATCTCACTGGTCTCCCTCTCTGAACCGGGTAAGGATACTTCTCTATTGTTTGGTTCTAACACATTTCTAAACATTCTCGGTACTCCACCTTCTTGTTTCTAACTTCAACGATCTTGCACGGGCATTTTATTAGGTTTAAAGTATTTGTATTTACTCATAGGGTTTACGTTATCCCCCTACTCTCCTTTATGAGTCTCCCTTATCTTTATGCATTGTTACCTGGTGTTGTGGTGTTGAGTCTTTGTGAGACTGCGCAGGACTTCTAGTCCAGAAGTGGTAGGGTAAAACCCACACTATGTATTACATGTTACATTGCATTTTCCTTGGGAGTCCACCATTATGTAGGTTCTATCATACCACTAGTTGACTCTTGCAACTGTAATGTCTTTTTTTTTAAATTATTGTATTTCCATTCGGTATATAATATAACTTTGGGATTCTGTGCACTAAACAATTTGTTAAGAAGTACCCTGTATCATGCAATTGTTTGAGTCTGTGATTAAATTTAGGTTAATGTCTTTCATTCTAATAATATTGTTGTCTGTGTGTGGAAAATACCATTCGAAGCTTGGTATTCGGCACAAATACTAATTCTGTATTAAATCTTTGAGCAATGCATTCTCTTCGGCACAGATAGTCAATCCATGTTTAGACTTTGATAAACGTATTTGGCATATACAATTTAACTTTGTGTTTATAGTTTTAGCAATGCATTCTCTTTGGCATGAAATATTTAAAATGATACTCTGTCTTGATTCGTACATTCAGCCTACTCATACCGTTCGAACCCATGCAGTTTGGATTTACAATGCTAATGTTGTCTCTTTATTTCATTTCCTGAATATTTTGACTTAGACGATTTGGTAACCAATTCTAATGATGGGACCTTGTTGTTGAGAGGGTACCCATCAGGCTTTTCAAGTTCACTCCTCCCCTTTCAGTGTGTCAATGGATCGCGACTAAGAATGGGAGCATTCCTATGATAATTCAAGATAAGTATTACCCTATAAGATAATACCTCCATTGTCTTATATGATTTACCTTAAAAGTTTAAGTTTTGTTTGGTTTCTATTTGGCGCTAAGAAAAATCGCCTCATCTTTCTTGGAGGCTTACAAGGTCACTGCGATGGATCAAAACCATGCCCTATTCAAGAAAGGTACTCAGGTTTCAATCTTACCGCATTTTTAAGAGAAAACAATAGACTCCAGGTTCTATCATGAGGGTTGGTTTTGCCCTAGAATTTTCGTTATCATGGAAAGTTTAGTCCAGATTCCTGTAGTGACTGATTATCAAGTAATTTTGATATTTTTCTGTTGGAAAATTATAAACGTAGTACTTGCGTAGGGTTGACTACCCTTTGATTGTTCTGGTCTGATTCAGGATATGTAATAAGTTTTGAAGTTAGAGTCACAAGATTCTTTTCCTATACATCTGTAATAAAACAATGGGTATTAAATATTTGTTCTAGGCTTATGGTTACGCAACTCTTCTCTTATTCTTATTTACAAGAGTGAAATGAAAATACTATTATGAAAAGATTAGTTTCTTGTTATGATTATTGTGGCATCTGACTGCTCATTTCCTTTATGTCATCAATATCTGTTTTAAATATGAAATATGCTTCTTAAGTGGATCTAGAACCTTGCACAGACAACTCTATATGTGTGTGTGTGTGTGTGTGTGTGTGTGTGTGTGTGTATTTATACACACACACACACACAGATATGTGTGTGTGTGTGTGTGTACAGTACCTTCCTATTTCATATGTTCATTCTATCTTCCATTTCGTTTACACAGTATGTTATGTATAACTATTTGGTACAACTTATATATTTAAACTATAGTACTATATATATGTATATATATAGTAATTTTCTATTGTAGGTAATCATTCCAAGTTCAATAACGTTTGTACAGTCTGATTGTACTCATTGTTTGTACATCCTGTGTATTAAATACGTAGCAATAACATATGTAAGAATAAATCTAAACTTTCAAGTTTTCTTCCAGATTTGTCCTTACTCAAGTAGTATAATGAGACTTGTTGGCACAGGGGCAGACCCAGGGTTCAACGCTACAATCACGCACCAACAAAACCCTAACTACCAGCCCTTTCAGAAACACCTGTGAAGTAGATGAAGTCTCACCTGAGGTAGAGGCAGGGGTGGTTGCAAGACTCCAGTGTCTGCAACCTTAGCTGGGACACAGATCTATGACTGTAACACCTTAACAGGGCACTTAGCATTTATAGTTCATCGATATCTAGTCTTAACTTACAACGCAGTTAAACCCTAAGTACAGAGCATTGCAGTATTTAACCAAATCTACTATATTCAAGCACTAAGAACATCCACATAGGCTAGATCTAGTATTCATCCATACTATTAAGCACATAGCATTAACATATCTATCTACCATTCATCTGTATTGAAGCACTAATCAAGTTAACATATAAAAACATCAATACATTGCACAAAGCAGAGCAACACAACATGTATGTGGTTCACCCCTACCCTCAGGCTACGTCCACCAACTCTTCATCTTCTTTATTAGCTTCTTCAATCAGTTGCATGCATAGAGCCACAAAAACCCTACTCCGCAGAGGACAGGAGATATGCGCACCTCTCTAGATCCTCCTTCCTCAAGCTAGGTTACAGCACTAAGCCTCTTCTCAATATCTTACACTCGCTTGCAGTGAGCTCTGCAAGCCTCATTCAATATGCACAAAATAAATCTCCACTCAACACTTAGCACTTTCGATCACATAGATCAAACTACTTCCTACATCACTCAGCCTTCTATTTATACTTTACAAAACAGTCCTAAGCATGGGTAAACCCATGGGCCGACATCCCCATACCCATTACATAATACCGAATCCAAAAAAGGCCCCTAAAAGGGGACAAGATCCCACGATCTCCACTTTATCTTGTGCTCCACCTTCAACAGCATGTCGAAGTCCCAAAAATAGGTCAAACCTGACCAAGGATCCTCAAAACATGGTCAAGGGCCAACCTACCCCCAACACTCACCTGTGACTCATCCTGAGTCACTCTGATCTAGGTAGCTCAATTTCAAAACCCTCAATATTGTCTCGAGATGCTTTGACTTGTTGTTGTGCCATGGCCTCCTGTTCAATGAACTCTTGTATGATTGCTTCGTTGACAGGTCCCTCTAGGTGTTGTTCAGCTGCAGTGATGACTTACTCCAGTTCTACTCCTCGACCTTCGATCTCTGTGAACAGTTGGTAATCCTCATCCTATACAGGTTGCAGCCTCTAAGTCACTTCCATGACTTTTCTCTAAATGGTGTGGACCTACTATTGGGCAGTGCGTTTCTCTTGGGATCACTTCATCCTTTCAACAGCTGACGGGGGCTTCAACTACGCCTGTATTGTTTCTGCTTGATACTTCGCCTCTTGGAGTTGTGACTCCAGTGTATTCATTTCTGGATGCTTAGTGAGTTGTTCATATGTCTAGGCACTTCAATCACTCAATTTATTACATTCCATGGTGAGTCCCTTGATTATTTCAACTGTGCTTTGGGCAATTGCTTCTCTGTGATCCCTTACATCCTGCGGAGTGTCGGGCACTGTGCAGAGCTCTAAGTATGCTATACGTTGTTGTAGTTGTTGTATAGCTTCTATGATCTACTCTACTTGATGCATGACTCGGTCTTATGCCTATGGTTCTAAGCCTTTCACAGAGCAAAGTGCTCTACTGACAACTTCTTTCACTTCAAGTTGCTCTTTGAGAAACTGTTCCTTTTCTTGTTGAATCTGTTCTTTGTCCTTTTCAAACTTCATCTGGAGAGAAACCTTCTCCTTCTATGCAAGTCGGCGTTGTTCTACAAGTAATCGTTTCAATTGCTTCAAGGCCTGGGGGTCTTGTTCTATTTATTCTTATGTGCAGTGAAGGCAAGCTTCGGTTGCATCTGCTAGTCGGCAGAGTTGGGCTAGCTCATCTCCCAACGCTGGTGCTCCCGATGGTAGGGGCACAGTGGACACTGCATGACTAGTTTGAAGGGCCTACTATACCCCTCAGAGTTTGACCTCAATTCCATCGTACATTTCCTCCTGCTTGGCTTCTTGTTTCTCCATGAATTCTTGTGAGGCATCGTTTAGGGCTGATCTGATGAAGTCAAAATCATCGGTAGTGAGTAAAGTTTGCATCTTGGTCACAGTGGCTCTGGATTTCTTCCAGGAAGAAGGTTTTGGGGGGGGAACCTTCTTCTTCTTTATGGGATCGGTCTCATCTCTAGGCGATGTTACTTCACCTTGTTTATGTTCAGCTTCTTTGCCATTTATCTCTTCTACTTCACCATCACCACCTCAATTGGGTGATAATGAAGTAGTCTTTCTTGAGGCGTTTCTTAAGTCTTGGACCTCTTCGGTCTTCTTCCTTCTATTCAGTTCAGTTGTATCATGTTCTTTATGCGTGGTCTCTGGGTTGTCAGGGTCAGACATCTATGTAGGGCTTGCGAGAATGAGGAGATCTACCTACCAGTCCTTAGTGATCTCCTCAAGGTCCTATTATGTGAGATTGTAGTATGACTAAAGCTCCTCCTTATGCTCGTCTGATCACATTTTAATGTAGATGAAGTTTCGATCTGCATGAAACTTCATTAGGGCTCGGAACCTCTGTAGGGTGTTCGGAGTCATGCGAGGTTCAGCTTCGATGGATCTCTTTAGCTAGAGGTAATATGTGTGAAAAACAACATTCAACTACCACTGTTTGCTCATATCGCTCGAGTACCAGAGCGTGTTGAACTTCACAGCAAGTGGTTCAAATGGATCAATGTCCAGGAAGGTCGCACCTTCCGGCATTTCCCAAGAAACAAACGCAATGATCACTGTGCGGAATCAACTAATATTAGGGCTCAGATTCACAGTTAGAAAAAGTGTTCTCGGTGCAAGGTTCGATGGAAAAAATAGATAACGAATCAATGGATCTCTCCAACAGATGAGAAGCCTCCATTAACTCAGTTATGTCCGTTATGGTGCGGTCCCAATGGTTTGATGGCAAGTTGTCTGACCATAAATTCCTTTCTACCCGTTCGGGGTGTCGATCTAATGGTTATACTGTTCCCAATGACTATATTGCTTCGCTATGGAGAAGTTCCATGTGACATTGTTTTGATATCCCAACGAAGTTCTTGTTCTGTAAATGTTTCCTTTGCAAAGTTCCCTCTGGACCCTTCTGTAACTTTTCAATATTTGATCTCTTCTTGCTGAGATTTTGAGCCTTCTTTCTGGTGAGCTTCATCTCGTTATTCCTCTTTCCATTTTGATTCTTGTCTTCTTTTGGCATAGTAACTTCGCGGTGTTGAGATTATTTCCTAAGATTCAAGGGTAATACTTCTTCTCTATCTGGGATAGGTACTTCAGTCTTCTAAAAATCTTCATGTGTTCTTGCAACTTCAACATCCAAGTCTTTGGTCCTAAGTAGCTTCGATCTGTTCTCCTATTATTCAATTAGATGTGTGATCCTCCTAGTCATGAAATCTTTCAACTCTTGCTTCTTCTACTCTAAGACTTCTTCTTCTTTCCTTCTGGCCTGATTTTTTTCAATCCAAGGTTTTCCTAGTAACATAGCAAATGGGTTGTTGTTCTCAGTAAATTTAACAACCTCAAAATCTTCCTCTATCGAAGTTCCATTGTCATTCATAGATATATGGGTGAGCTTTCCAATAGGGTTATCAGTTTTCCTCTAAATAATCCTATTCCTCCCAATGAAGGAATCATAGCAGTCTCCCCTAAAATTTCCCAAGTTCTTTTTGTCATGATATTCACCTGTATTTCCTCATCCAAAACACAGTCAATGTCGAAGTCTCCTATTATTTCTTCAATGAACTCTTTTTCTTTGAAGATCTCTGATAAGCTGATATGTCAGTGGTCATTCAAGGTTTCTTTCATCTATAGCAATACTTTCTTTGATTCTTTTTGGGGTTCTTCCATAATCTCAGTTTATGGATCTTCCTTAGGGTTTTCTTGGTTCATATTCATTCTTTCAACCTTAGCAATAATTTTAGGTCAATCCAATACTTTATGGTCTATAGCTCTACAACAAAGACAACTAGATTTTCTACCAAGGCATTCCTTAGCCAGATTTCCCGATCTTCTACAACTGTAACAAAGGGTTAATCCTCGTTTTCTTTTAAATGTTCCCCAACCTTTCTTGTACTGCACACTAGGATCATAGTAGCTAACCTACAAAAAATTATTTCTAGGATCCTGCATCCATTTGTTAGTCCAAACATTCTCTCTATGCATAGGTATAACATATCTTTCACTATTCTTATTAGATCTACTCATATCAAATCTTCTTACATCTATCAGTGCTCTAGTTTTCAAGCTAGGACAAATCTTATCAAACATACCTAGATACATACTTTAGAAACAAAAATTTCCACTAATATTATCTTCAGGAGAGCACAAAGCTTCCAGATCTAAAACTTTTCACTATTCTTACCTTTATCACAACACAAAGCTTGTGGATCTTACCTCTTTAAGAAAACAATTCTCACTTTTACCTTTCTTAGAGAAAAAAGATTTCAGATCTTACCTCTTTCTTCAGATTTGACCCTTCTTCTTGGCATAAAACTTCACATGTCAAGTGGAATGTTGCGCACTAGGGAAATAGATCTATGCACGGAGCTTTCGCAGTTTCAGGTCGGATCTTCATACAGAGGTTCTTCTTCCTCAGTTCCCAGCAATCACAGTTTCAGTCCCAGCAACAGAACCATTTGTTGGCACAGGGGAAGACCTAGGGTTCAACACTACAACATCGCACCAATAAAACCCTAACTATCGGCCCTTTCGGCAACAACTGCAAAGCAGATGAAGTCTCACCCGAGGTAGAGGCAGGGGTGGTTGCAGGACTCCAGTGTCTGCAACCTTAGCTAGGACACAGATCTCTGACTGTAACACCTTAATAGGGCACTTAGCAGTTATAGTTCATCAATATCCAGTCTTAGTTTACAATGCGGTTAAACCCTAATTACAGAACATTGCAGTATTTAACAATATCTACTATATTCAAGCACTAAGCACATCCACATAGCCTAGATCTAGTATTCATCCATACTATTAAGCACATAGCATTAACATATCTATCTATCATTCATCTATATCGAAGCACTAAGAAAGATAACATATAAACACATCAATACATCACACAAAGCAGAGAAACACAACATGTACGCGGTTCACACCCACCCTGGGGCTACGTCCACCAACTCTTTGTCTTCTTTATTAGCTTCTTCAATCAATTACATGCAAAGAGCCACAAAAACCCTACTCCGTAGAGGACAGGATATTTGTGCACCTTGCTAGATCCTCCTTCCCTGGGCTAGGTTATAGCACTAAGCCTCTTCTCAATCTCTTACACTCGCTTGCACTGAGCTCTGCAAGCCTCATACTGTATGCACAAAAGAAATCTCCACTCAGCACTTAGCACTTTCAATCACATAGATCGAACTACTTCCTACATCACTCGGCCTTCTATTTATACTTTACAAAATAGGCCTAAGCATGGGTAAACCCATGGGACGACATCCCCATACCCATTACATAATCCTGAATCCCAAAAAGGGCACTAAAAGGGGACGAGATCCCGTGATCTCCACTTCGTCTTGCGCTCCACCTTCAACAGCCTATCAAAGTCCCAAAGATAGGTCAAGCCTGACCAAGGATCCTCAAAACTTGGTCAAGGGCCAAAAAAACTGTAAGTATTATACTATATATTACTTCATTCCATCAGAATATAAATCAATAGAACAATTTGTCTAGAATTAAAGAGATGGTCTACAAGGATATGTTTGTTCATATATTTAAATCCCACATTTACTTTCAAAATTCCTTTAACGTTTGCACAGTCTATAGTTCACTACAAAACTGAATAACTAGATATATATGTATCACATATCTGGTAGGGATTTCTAGCACAGTATTGAGATGATATTCTATTTAACACAGATGTATCTCCTAAAAATTTCCATAATTAAATTTTATTCCCTGCCAAGATACATAGAATTTTTTTCTCAATGCCTATAGCTAAACAGTAAGGGTTTATCCCACAATTCATCCCATTCCAACAGAGCTTAATAAACAACACAATACATCCAGATTTAATTAGATACATTCTATCAACCAATAATTCAAATAACATTTCATCAGAGAAGGAGTAGATAGACATATCTGAACAATTATCGAACCACAAATGGAATAGCCAAGTTCCTCCCAACCTTAGAATAGGACAACCAATTTACTTGTCTCGTTCACCGCCTAGCCTGACCATGAATCCATCAGGATGAACATAGAACTCCTCCTCAACAATAGTCCTTCAGTTTCAGCAACTTCTCCTTGCCTCACACTCAGAAAGAAGTGTTCATAACAACAAGAGATAATTTCTTTCCCCAACATACTAGGCAATGTCCTGCCTCCTCCCATATGCTATATATCCAAAAGAAATTGTGCCTAGGTCTTTTCCCCTTGGGAATTTTTGCATCTTTCCAAATCCCTGATTTTTAGGGGCTGCCTATGGCCAAACTATTGATTTTCCACATGTAACATTTAGCCTTGAGTTAGTTCCAACATGTTCCCCTCTCATGGAGTCATGGTCAGCTGATTTTAACCTGGATGTTCCATTTTTCCATCAACAATAAATATAAAAATATTCATTTCTTACAAGTGTCATAGTCAAAGAGTTAGTTGGATCAAATCAGATTTTTGCCCAACAGTCAAAATCATTATTTACAATTAACTAAATTCGAAATTCGAAATTGACATAAATGGAAATAATTTTCCAATTTCAAATTTACCAAAAACGGAAATAAATTCCTAAGAATTTTCAAACTTAAAAAAAATAATTTATTTTTGGGGATGTTACAGGCTAGATAGTAACGAAGAAAAAAAAATTATATTGAAGGAGTATCAGTTCTACATAAGTGACGATCGATGCCATGGATTAGCCTACATACAACATTTATTTGATTTGTTTTACAATCACTTGAAGGAGAATAAAATAGAGATGGATCAACATTGGATTTGATCAAATGGTTGCATCGACCAGTTTAAAAATGATCATGTATTTAAATGGCTGTGTATGTTGCAGAAAAAAATGAAGGCACTACATATTTGGAACTATTTTGAGTCCAGGCATGAGAAAGCAAAGCATGGTGGAGTGATCACATGTATCAAAACAACGTTACACATGAAAAAATATGAAGCACGACTACTTCCCTCATTTGATATGCAAAATCCATTATTGAATGGTCCTCTTCGGTAATGGTAGAGGGAACAAGAAACCATGAAGAGCAATCAACTATGAAAGGACATGTACATAGACATTTTTGGGAGGTGGTCGATGTAGATTAATCACAGTGGTATGAATGAAACAATCCAAGGAACTTGTGGATTCCATTCAATTTTAACATCAGACAATGCAATAGTTGAAAATGGAAAAAAAAAACTCTCTTTCTTAAGTGGTCCATGTTGTAGTAATGAATGGGATGATTGTGAATCTATATACTAGATTGATAGATGGGATCATGTATCAATGCCCATTGGTCAATGTATAACTATGGAATTATCCTAGTTGGAGTAGGACCAATTAAATATTTCAGTATACCATGTCGATATCACGTCTTATATATCCTACAAACAGGTTCAATGAATATCCTATTAATTTTGAATAACTAGCATGAATGTTGTATTCTTTGGTCATTTAGTGAACTCATGCATTGGCACCATTTTTTGTAGGGTGCGCATATAGACTGGTTCCCACAAAAGGTAATGAATGGTGCAATGTTAAGAACCAAACAT
>CBVK0100635133.1:0-11440 GCA_900067695.1 Picea abies | reverse complement strand
AGGGATTAGGGTTTTGGTATCTACGAAATACCTAAAAACATTGTATATATTGTATAGTGAATGGTGAAATTCGATATAATGAATATAATAAAGTTTTTCCCAGTTGAAGGTTTCCGGTATAAAATCTTTGTGTACTCTGTGTATGAGCCACTGATTAAATTATGTTTTGCTTAAGAATACATATGCATTGATTTACTTCATAGGTTTAAAACTTACATGTGGTATCATAGCTCATTTTTGGCTTCAGAGGGACGCTTTTGTTGTTGAGGGTTTGGCTTGGTCTTGATAGATCAAGTTTATCTTGGGTCTGTGATAAACCTGGGTTTAGTGGGAGATTTTGCAGTGGAGATTCAAGTACATAAAGAGGAATGGCGAGCTCTTCTAGAATCGAGATAGAGAATTTCAACAGTAAAAACTTTGAGCTATGGAAGCTCAAGATGGAGGACCTTCTTGTAGACAAAGAAAAATGGATTGTTGTGGATCCTGGTACACAGCCTACTGGTACACCATCTACGAGCACATAGGCTACTGGTACACAACCTAATAGTACACAAACTACATGTATACCACCTACTGGTATGTCAAAGGAAGATTAGGAGAAGCTGGACATAAGAGAAAGGAGTATTATTCAACTCTGCTTGGCAGATTCGGTGTTTTTGAATGTCTCAGGATAATCTATAGCCAAGGAACTATGGGATAAGTTGAGGAATTTGTATCAGTCAAGGTCCCTGGTAAACAAGTTGTTTATTAGAAAGAACCTATATCATATTAGGATGGAAGATGGAGATTCTGTGACAGAACATCTAAATGCCTTTAACACTCTGGTAAGTCAACTTGGCTCTATTAATATTATGATTGCAGAAGAAGATAAGTGTATTACCTTGTTATGTTATTTTCCAGACTCTTGGGATAATCTAGTTGTAGCAATAGGAAGTACCACTCAACCTACATTGAAGTATGAGGATGTAGTTGCATCCTTGTTATCTGAAGAGATGAGGCGAAAAAGCATGGATGGTCACAACACAAATGATTTATTTGTAAGAGGGCATACCCAAGACAGGAACCCTAGTAAGCCTTCGGGGTGGAGATCTAAATATATAAGTAGATCTAAGTCTCCAGGAAAATCTTTGAGGAAATGTTGGAAGTTTGGTAAAACAGGGCATTATAAGAAAGATTGCAAGTCTAAGAAGGTTGAAAAACCAAAGGGATTTGATAGTACCTCTTCCACAAAGGAGAAAACCTCCACTGAATAAGGAGGTGATGTTTACCTAGCATCTACAAGTACACATGCAGACCATGATGTATGGTTGATCGATTCAGGTGCATCATACCATATGAATCCTCACAGGGAGTGGTTCTCTGAATATGAAAAATATGATGGTGGTGATGTATTCCTAGGAGATGAATCGACAACAAAAATCATGGGACGTGGAAGGGTTAAGTTGTTGCTAAAAGATGGAAGGATTAGAATTCTCCCTAGGGTTCTGCACATTCCAAAACTTGCCAGGAGCCTAATATTTGTAAGAAAGTTGGATGATGCAGGAGTGGATACTATATTTGGAAAGAACACTTGCAAGATGGTACAAGGAGAAATGGTGTTGATGAGGAGAGTTTGGTGTGGAACTCTGTACAAGTTGTTGGGAAGCACTTATACTAATGGGTGTAACAATTTTGTTGTCCCTGAGCAAAGAAATGAAGGAAACAAGACCAATACTAACCTAGAAAAGAAGACCATGTTGTGGCATCAAAGACTGGGGCATATTGGAGAAAAGGGCTTATGAACACTACACGGTAAAGGTATGGTTGAAGGTATGTCTAATTGCACTCTGGATTTTGATTTCTGTGAACATTGCATATATGGTAAATAGAATATGAGGTCACGGTTTGGATGAAGGGATCTATTTCTTGTGCATTTCTTACTCTTTCCTTGACATCCGTCTTATAGGTGCTCACTGCTGCCAAGTGAATTGTTTTCATGCTTCTTCTAAGGGCATCAACCACCCTATTTTCCTTTCCCTTAATATGTTTGATTTCAAAATAAAACTCGCCGAGGAGGGCCATCCACCTAGCTTGTCTAGCATTGAGCTTTGGTTGGTCAAATAGATATCGCAATCCACAGTGGTCTGTCATAAGTACAAATTTTCTTCCCAGGAGGCAATGCCTCCACATTTTCAAGGTGTGCATTATGGCATCCAACTTTAGATCATGGGTCACATAGTTGACTTTGTGCTCATTCAATTTTCGGGATTCATAGCAGACCACACTTCCTCTTTGCATAAGGACTCCTCCGAGCCCTTCCTTACAGGCATCTGTGCATACGAGGAAGTCATCTTCGAGATCAATGATCTTCAACACGGGTGCATGGGTGAGTAGATGTTTTAAGGTCTGAAATCTTTCTTCACATTTCTATGTCCACATGAATTTTGTCCCCTTCTTCTGGAGGGTAGTGATTTGACAACCAATCTTGGAGAATCCTTTTATAAATATCCTATAGTATCTTGCTAAGCCCATAAAGGATCTGATATCCGAAACATCCTTTGGGGTAGGTCATTCCATGATAGACCTGATTTTGTCAAGTTCTACTGCTACTCCTTCTTCGGATAGAGCATGGCCTAAGTAAGGTCTACTGTCTACTGCTTCTGGAAGAATTCACATTTACTAAATTTGGCATAGAGCTAATGTTCTCTTAGCACTTGTAGCACAAGCCTAATATGCTCTTCATGCTCTTCTCTATTCTTGGAGTAAATTAATATATCATCAATAAAAACCAACACAAATTTTTCTAGGAATTTGCTAAGTACATTGTTCATTAAGAACATGAAAGTGGCAGGGGCATTGGTTAACCCAAATGGCACTACCACAAACTCATAGTGACCATACCTTGTTTGGAAGGCAGTTTTATGGATGTCTTCACCCTTAATTCAGACTTGATGGTATCCCAACCTCAAGTCAATCTTTGAGAAAATAGACGCATCCCCCAATTGATCGAACAGGTTATTGATTCTGGGCAAGGGGTACTTGTTCTTTATGGTTACCTTATTAAGTTGTCTATAATCTATACACAGTCTAAGGGTACCATCCTTTTTCACAAACAGGACTAGTGCTCCCCATGGAGACATGCTGGGCCGGATATAGCCCTTATCCATCATTTCTTTTAATTGCAATTTGAGTTCAACTAACTCGGGTGTGCTCATCTAGTAGGGTTTCCTAGACACTGGCATCGCTCCCGGTGCAAATTCTATCGAGAATTCTATGTCTCTTCTCGAAGGTAGACCCGATACCTCTTCCGGAAACACATCTTTGTATTCTCTTAGGGTAGGGTGGTCTTTGAGGCTTTGTTTGTCATCTTCAATAGTTTTCAACACCTGTATTTCATATAGGAGACACCCTTTTCAGCAATACTTTCTCATTTGCAGAGCTGATATTTGTCTCACCGAGACAGGTTTTCGGATCCCTTGGAGGGTTATCCTTTTCCCTTCTTTACTTACACATTCTAAGGTTTTATGGTAAAAGTCCAATCTGGCTTTATGGGTGGCTAGCCAGTCCATACCAATCAATATATCATATGATCCTAGGGGTAATATGTTAAGGGTTGCTTGGGTGGGGAATTCACCCAACATTAATTGGAAGGTTGGTATGACCTCTGCTACCCTTCTTTTGGTGACAGTGGCTAATTGTACCAACCATGGCTTGGTAAGTTTTTGTGGCTATAGTTTACACTTATCAACAACCTTAGGGGCTATATAACTCAAATTTGAACCAGGGTCAATCAAAATAGACACTAGATGGTTGGAAATCATACCTTCTATTTCCACCACTGAAGCTTGGTGGTCATCTTGGTTATTATCCAAGGCTGCATAAATTTGTGGCACACTCCTGGCCACATCATTGACGGTGGTAGCTTTCTGGATGTTGTAAATTCTTCGACTATTCTATTGTCAATGAGGACAGTCTCTCAGTAGATGTTCCTCTCTGCAACCCCAACATTTCAAAGGTTCTCTCTTTGGGTTATCAATCTTTACTGGGGCAGATCCAGAAAGTTTATTTCCGCTCAAGGAGGGAAAGTTCTACTGGTGCACACTTCGGGATGGGAAGCTCATCCTTGAGTTCTTTTTATAGTCCTTAAATCTTGGGGATTTAAACCCTTTTTTCTAAAATCCAAAACTATTATTCTGCTTCCAGCCTTCGTGAGGTTTTGTTCGATGTCCAAGCTATTCATGACAATAGGTTTCCTTTCGGATAGTGCCTTCTAGGGTCTTTGGCTCATCAAATTCAATTATGTTTCGATAGTCCTTAGGTAGTCCATTGATGAAACATTGTACCTTTTCCTTTTCTTCTTTTATATAAGGTACATACCTCAACAACTTGAGGAATTTGTTGACATATTCTTCTATAGTGAGTTTTCCCAGTTTGAGTTCATAAAACTCTTTAGTATTCTTGTCGAAATATTTTTCCGACAAATACTTCTTCCAGAAGTATTTCTCAAATTTCTCCCAAGACAGGTCCTCTTCGTGAACACCTTTCACATTCTTAAGGTCTTCCCACCAAATGGAAGCCTTTCCATTTAAGTTGAAGGTGGCCACTCAAGCCTTCAAATTTTCTGAGAAGTCATGGACTCTGAAATACTTTTTTAGTCCAAGTAGCCAGGCCTCTCCTTCCTCTCCCTTCTTTATTTCACCGTCAAAGCAGGGTGGTTTGGCCTTCCTGAATTCTTCAAATTTATGACCCTTGGAAAGATTTCGCTTCTTCTATCTTCTTTGGGAATAAGAACTAGTTCTGCTGCTAGAAGATCCCTCTGAACCGCCATCTTCCTTCCCAGAGGAATCGTCCGCCACTTGTCCTATACCTCTGGGATGGACCTTTTTCGAGGTGCTCCTCTCAGTGTGGCCACTGATATGACCATGTTTCTATACCTCAGGTTCACACTGCATTTGTCTTTGTAGGTCGGATAAGCTCTGTAGTAAAACTGTGTTAATTTTTGTTTTCTTTTCTTGTTCTTTCATCATCCTCTCATTGTCATCCTTGCAGCTTTGTAATTAAACCATGAGGCTCCTCATAGTCTTGGCTAGATCTAGAGGGGTCCCTACCACCCTCCTTTCGTCAGAATATTCATCTCTATTGTGGGATCCCTCCCCAACTTCATGGTGAGTCACCATTCTCTATGTCTGCAATTTTTCGCAGTTGATCTTCCGCTTGTGTGCAAGGAAAAATGCTAGTTGTTAGTCAATATTTATATTTATTTATAACCAGTACATAATTCATATTTTTCACATGTACACACACACAATAGGAGTTTTCATTCTTAACTTCAACTTTTGATTAAGAAGGTTAAGATAGGGGGTTACTCCTTTTAGGAGTGCTTTGAATGGAGATCCTACGCAACTCGTTCATAAGCCCAAGTAGGCCAAGTGTTGTAACCATGCTCTGATACCAATTTGTCACATACCCACTACGAAATTCAAAAATTTTCTTCCTTTTTCTTCGTTTCTCCGAGGAACGAAATTCCCCGAATCCCTACGGGGCCTGATGCAGTTCCTACCATCCCTTATCCTTACCCATGTGATCGTGGGTCATGACCACAGGCCTTACCGGAGAGGTACTTCCATATTTCCTGATTCGAGAAATTGTGCTGCATGCGATTCCTTGCTCTCTTGTCTCTCGAAGTGTCGAAATCCGAAGGGGACCAATAGTTTGTCATAACTAAAAATTGACCCAGA
The DNA here is from genome assembly GCA_900067695.1 of Picea abies. NCBI lineage: Eukaryota > Viridiplantae > Streptophyta > Pinopsida > Pinales > Pinaceae > Picea > Picea abies. The sequence goes on along the minus strand of CBVK0100635133.1, from coordinate 5,723 downwards.
TTTAAAATATGGCACTCCACTTTTCAGGGTTTACTCCATCGAGATTTCAGGATTTGCAGTGACAGGAGGTCTTGCACCTGGGTTTCCCAGGAGCCGAAACTCTGAAACACTAAGCTCTAACATGCTTCACTATTTCGGGGTTTCCTCCATCAAGATTTCGGGATGTGCAGCGACAGGAGGTCTCGCACCTGGGTTTCCCGGGAGCCGAAACTACGAAACACCAAGCTCTAACATGCTTCACTATTTCAGGATTTCCTCCATTGGGATTTCAGGATGTGCAACGACAGGAGGTCTCACACCTGGGTTTCCCGAGAGCCGAAACTCCGAAACACCAATCTCTAACACGCTTCACTATTTTGAGATTTCATATGTCAGGATTTTGCGAGTCGTGAGGACAAGGGTTCTTACCCTCTAATCTCCCAGGTGCCAAAAAGCCAAAATGCTTACCGGCCGCCATGTGTATTCTACAGTTGGATGGTCCAGGTACTCCCATGGGTCTTGGGATCGACGGTCCCGATTTCTTCGCTACTTACGAAGGTTAAAAAGGGTTCGAGGTGTTGAAACAAACCTTGAAATTTTTATTCTTGAGGATGAAAAATTTGTATTTCTGAGTCTTTGTATTTTTCAAATTTCCTAAAACAAGAATTTCATCACTGATAAATTCGCGATACCTTTATTTATTTATTTTTGAACAAAAAATGGAAAAAATCTAAACGAACATAAGTTTCTAACACTTTTTCAAACAACCTTTTAAATGGGCAATATTTTAAAATTAAAGGAATTTTAATTTAAATTGGAAAATCGAAATTTGGAGTTTTGTGTGAACAAATGTTTAACACAAATTGAATGGCGAAATCCCAATCCCCGATTTCTCGATACATTAATCCTTAATTAAAACATAATTTACTTAAATCAGAATTAAAAAGGGTTTAAACATTAAGTTAATCACATCGTGAAATCGGGATTCGCAGTTTTGTGAGAACAAAGAAACTTGTCATTGTGTTTTCTGATTTCCCGATTTCATGATACATTTAATCCTTAAGTGAAGTTTTGAATTAATTTAATTACTGTTAAGCATGGTTAAGAGTAAAATAATTATATCGGGATTCACGGTTTTGTAAGCAGCAGTTTTCATGTCATTAAATTTCCCGATTTCCCGATCCCCGATTTTCCGATTAACAAAATCCTGAAAAGGTCTAATCTGGATTAATTAAGATAATAAAAATGTTTTAACTTAAATAATACATTGCGATTTCGGCAATCGAGGTTCTTCGATGACATATTTCCTCGACATCAAAAGTTTTGAAACTCCGATAAGAAGGTTTTCAAATTTAATTCAAGATTAACACTAATTAATCATCCTTGTAAACAAGGTTTAAAGTTAAAATTTTTATGGATATTCTTTAATGCGGTAATTGTCTGATTTGGTAAGTTTCTATTATATTTTAAAACACCGAGAAAGCTTAAGTACAAACATTAAATGCATATCTTCGGAAATATCTTTTGCATTAAGAGCCTTAACTTCGTAACAAAGGTACGAATCTCAATGTTTTTATGATATATTCGAAGTAAACTTTGAAACGGATGTATTATCATTTCAAAGCTAAATCCCTCTCTATTACAGGTTTTCAAGAAAACACAGAGTTATGGCACCCAAAAAAGCATCGAAGAAAAATGAAGATCAACTAGAAGGTGATATTATTTCCAATACTACTGCATCCAGAGTACACTCTGTTAAATCATGGAATGGAATTGCTGAAAAACTGGAGGAGGAGCTTAAGTATGTAGCCACTGATGCGGAAAATCACATTCGAGATATTGCCGAGTCTGAACTTCATAAAGTTGTTGCACGTCCGAGACTTGTCTCATATACCGATATGATCGTCTGGGCACTGGATAAAGTAGATGTCCCGACCAGAAGTATTTTGAATGAGCAAGGAGCTGTTATCGGCTCATTCAGGCCAGAACATATTCAAGTAATGTATAATATCTCTCCCAATTATAGAAACACTTTTAATTCTAAGTTTTTAGCCGAGTTTCAAAGAAAAGAGTGCATTGAAGCTGGCCAAACATACCCTGACATGATAAGAGGATGGTCTAGAGATGAAAACAAGTTTAGGGCCGATTTACATGGAATTTATGCCACATCTTCCTTAAACGAATATATGGTTTATGTAGCAATGATGTTATGTAGACTGTTTGGGAGAAAGGATCCTTGCCACTTTAATGCAGACTAGACACCTTTCCTAGAGGAAGTTTCAGAGGGACACAGTTTTAATTGGCACAAAATTCTATTAGATAACCTTACATCAGAGGTTATGAATTACAAAGAAGCTAGGTCAAAAGGACAACCAGTGTCATTTTATATGTCAGCTTATATCATGGATTCTATTTGTTTTATGACTCCTTTCCCACTAATGAATTGGAGTTGGAATGCTTCTTGCCCAGAGCCTGTTCATAAATATCACTCAACTCTCTGGGAAGAAAATGCAAAAAATGTTTTTTATGAGGTTTGTCATTATGTAATTATCCCTCTACACAAAATATTCTTTGGATGCGAACCTCCTCGCATTTCTAATGCCATTATAGAAAACCTCAAGTCAGTTGCAGACTGGTTCATTGAAGAAATTTTTTTCTATGTTAGGGTTTATGGTTGTTCCATTCCGCCTCATGCGCTCCCAAAAATTCTACTAGACAAGTTGATATGCAGAGAAGTGGCTTATCAGTTAGTCAAGGGTGGTATTGGGTTGGAATTAAAATCTCAACAGAAAAAAGCATGGCCATCTTTTCCTGTTTATATCAGAAAATTCATTTTATTAAACTTAGGCCATTCTAAGGCAGAAGCCGAGTTGTTGGATGAAGTGAAATTAGCAAGTATAGAGCACAAGAAACACGACCCTTACCAAATAATCATTCGGCATTACATACAATGTAATTTAAAAGCATATGAGCATGAAATTCCAGTTTATGATGATGTTTTCTAAAGTGTTAAGTTTTATGAGGAAGTGCAGAACAGAGTGCAATCCTTGTCACCTGATGCACAGGTGGGGTTTGCATCTTCTCAAAGACATCCAAGAAATCCAAAAGTTGAATAAAAATTTGGATGATGCAAAACACATGATACAGGTTACTCAAGAACAGGTCCAGAAGCTGAGCAATGAAAATAAATCTTTGCAAGATAAGATTATTTCAATTACTAATCAAGTGATTGAAATTGAACATTTTAGGACGCAAGCATCAGAGATGTATGAAAACATTGAAAAAGAACAACAGAAAATATTCTGTAATCTGGAAATCATCCAGAATTATTTTCATGAGTCAGATAGATCTATGGAAAAAGTAGTTTAGAAAGAAAGAGAAGCTAAAGCAGCAAGGAATTCTTTTCAAAAGGTAATAACTTCTTTACAAAAAGATGAAAGTGGAAAAAACCAAAAATTATCCATTTCAGAACAGGTAAAAGGAGATATAATGTTAAAAGTCTGGGAATCAAAATTGGCAGAATATAAAGGAATTACAAAAGGAATTAATGAAGATTGTCAAAGGATCTTCAATCTTATTGAAAAAGATTCAATAAATATCGGGACATATGGTTTCTCTGAGTTATTGGGTGAAGTCAACATTGCCAGGTATTAGCTGAAATCAAAAGAAGAACTCGGAGAAAGGAGATCAGAAATTTCAAATATTAAATCAGTCAACATTGCAGAAATAGATAAATGGATGATAGCTTCAAGCTCAAAGTTGGAAAAGATTAAATTCACAGAGAAAACAATAGAAAGCCAGTTGCCAGGCTTACAGAAAAGATTTTTCTCTTTCGAAGCAAATGAAGTACCTGAGGATCCTAGGGTTTTGATAAACTTTTTGGGGAAATATGTTCAATGCGTTGAAACAGAAAAATAAAGTTCATCAACGCAAATTTAAAGTTTTGTAAATATTTTTATATTTTTAGAATTTTGAAAGAAATTGTAAATGGTTGACATTAGTTTATGTAACCATAATATTAGGAGGTTGGTTAGTTACCAATGAAAAAAAATTTGACAGAAAGATATAAATATAGTTTCAAAAGGCTGAAACAAGGCTTCAGAAATTTTGGAGAAGGCCAATTTTTGTAATATCAACTTTGAAGTTCATCGGAATATAAACTGCAAACAAGATTCTGGATCCTGCAATTTCATGACTATGTTTCTTCCCCTGTTTATCATGCTTTGTTAAACCTTCCTCTTAATGTGTGTTTCGAGCAAGTAAATCAATTTGAAGTTATATGTGTTGTTGTTTATTGTTTCAGATTGGTTTAGATGTTGAATGTATTATAGTTTTTCCTCTGAAATTACTTTAGTAATTTTAAGACCTATAAAACCTTCCGTTCCTTAATATTTCACTCTGTTAGAAATCTTTTTTTTCTTTCATCATTGTTAATTGAAATATAAGATTCTTTCTAGATAAAAGCCTTATATTTCTCTGTACTGTGTTTCATTGTTTACAATTTCAAAATTGTCACAAAACCATAAAATGGCCTTGATTGTGCTTTTACATTACTGTTTTAGATTTTAAAGTTGTTTCATTAATATCATCTCGGAAAATATGAAGTAACCAATCGATAAAAAACCCTTTTACAAACCTTTAAAACTCTATCACCCATGACAGTTCCTAACGGCAGACAACCTAACGTAGAACCTGGTCTTTAGGATCAAATCAGCATTGCCCTAAACTTATTTAACACTATTCTGCAAACAACTACTAATAGGACTGAGTTAGAAAGATCATGGGCTACAATTGAACGTGACATAAGCATACAAGAGCAACGGGAAGAAAGACTGAGACAGTTGAGAAACTGAATCTGATCTAGTCTTTCTTTGTTTCTTCTTTTCAAAACCTTTTTATAAAAACCTTTTTCGGATGCCTTGACGGTATGTTTTATAGCCTTAAAACATAAACTCAGGAACAACATGAGGCATTAACGCTTGTGTTCCTTAATCCAATTTAATGGTTGTAACAAACCTTAGATCCTCTGAAAGGATCTCATTCATGAATTTAGAAAGAGGAAGGGTATCCTGGATACCGAACCTCCGAAGTATCACAACTCATCCATGTTAGTTCATTTCAGGGTTTCGCTAATTGGGATTTCAGGACTGGTGAGTACAAGGGAACTTACCCTTATGTGTCTCAGGTACCGAAACGCCGAAACATCACAATGAATCACGCTATACTCATTTCGGGGTTTCGCAAGTCAGGATTTCACATCTGGCGAATACAAGAAAACTGACCCTTAGGTTTCCCGGTTGCCGAAACATCGAAATACAGAGCTCTAAGAGACCCACTCTCTCTCATGCAGGGTTTTCAAACTTAGGCCTTAAAGTCCTTCATTGGGTTCCTGGACAAATTTCCACCAGGTTTTATGACCAGACTGAGAGGTCTTCTTAAATCCCTAAGTTGTTAACGTCTGTGATAGATAATAAGTGAATTGAATATTTTTCCAAGGCAGTAGTCCTTTCAGGGAACTTACCTCGGGTCTAGAATGTAAAGGAATGATCCCAAAAGGGTGTCCCTGTGGGGAATCTATCCAGGGCAGCATGAGAGGTAATTAAGGGGAACAAATCTCCCGAGAGCAGACTTGAAAGATGTCTTCGTTCAAATACATACATACATACATACATACATACATACATACATACATACATACATACATACATACATACATACAGACAGACATACATACATACATACAT
>CBVK0100635132.1:0-11440 GCA_900067695.1 Picea abies | reverse complement strand
ACAATGGGTAATGAATAAATTTTGAATGCTAATTGATGAGTTTTTGTGCAAGAGGGAAGTTTTGGGAAAAAGAGCCCCACACTCATTCACCCCCCCCTTAAGTGTGGTAGGTGTGTCCAACAATTTCGTGAAATAATCTACAACTACAATAATGTATCCATGCCCCCCAACCAAGTGAGGGTGACATATCATGAAATCGATACCCCATTTCGCAAAAGGACCAACGGAGACCACAATGTATAGAGGAGTAGGGTGTGATCATATTTTATTATTGTAGGTTTGATAAGCGTTGCATTTTTGGACATCAATTATACAGTCGTTGAGCAAAGAAGGCCAAAAATACCCCGCTCGTAAGATCTTCTGGGGAGTAGCATACCCAGACATGTGACTACCACAGGCTCCAAAATGGCAGTCATTCAGGGCTTTCTCGACTTCATCAAATGTGAGGCAATGTCAAAAAACAAAGTCAATCCCACGATGATAAAGAGTATCACCGAGGATAATATATTGACGGGCTTGGTAGCGTATTTGGCGGCAGTTAGTGCTAGACAAATTGGGTCGGAAAGTCTAGGTCTAGAGATATATGATGATATCTCTGTGCCAAAGGTTAGTGGAATTGATTAGGAAAAGGGATTCATCGGGTAATGAATCTTCTGCTACATTTTCCGTCTCAAAGAAGGGAAGGTCGCATATCAACTCGACAAACACCAAATATTTCTTGGACTTAGCGCGTTTGAATTCTAAGTCAAACTCCTGGAGTATTACGATCCATTTGGAGTATTTTTCCCCTAGCAATTGGCATGTAAGAATCTGCTACATAGGGTTGTAGTTATAAATTACCGTAGTCTTGCGAAAAAGGATATAGTGCCGGAAACATTGAACAACTTGGATGGCTGCCAAGGCCAGTTTTTCAACATGTAAATAGTTGGTTTCGATAGTCGTGAGACTCTGACTCAAGTAATAGATGACATGTTCGTCATGAGAATCATCCTCCTGGATGAGAACCATAGCGATGGTATAGTCCAAGGTCGTGAGGTAAAGGAAATAATCCTGACTGTAATTAGATGGGAAGAGTAGTGGGGTACGTGTTAAATATAGTTTCAAAGCTTCGAAATATTTGTAGACAGTGGTATCCCATACGAACTCAGAACCTTTCTTGAGCAGTTGCATAAATCCAAGAGTTAGCTCAGCATAGTTCGGGATGAAACGACGAAGAAAGTTTTCCTTCCCTTGCAAACTTTGTAACTGGAAAAGTGAGGAAGGAGGAGGGAGATTGAGAATCATCTCGACCTTCAAAGGATCTACCCTGATCCCTTGACGTGAAACAATAAAGCCCATAAGTCGATCGGATTCTATGCAAAAAACACATTTGTGGGGATTCAAGCGTATATGGTAAAATCGACATCAAAGGAAAATGGCGCGGAGGTGTATTGGATGATTTACACGATGCATGGAATGAGTGGGTAAGTCATCAAGATATGGCTGCACAATGTGCTTTATATCATGAAAGGCATAAGACATAGAACGTTGAAAAGTTGCACCGACATTCTTTAAACCGAATGGAAGTTTTCGATAGGTGAAAGTGACCCAAGGACAAATAAAAGTGGTCTTGTGTTGGTCTGCGGGTATGATATTGATTTGATTATATCCGGAGAAACCATCCATCAGAGAGAAAATTTCACTTCCGGCACAATCATCGACGATCTGGTCAATGAAGGGGGTAGGAAAGTTGTCTTTAGGACAATCTTTGTTAATGTCTCTATAATCAACACACATGCGGATTGTGCCTTGTTTCTTGTTAATCAAAACAAGATTGGAAACCCAGTCAGTTAGAGCCACAGGGTAAATAAAATCAGCTTTGAGAAGTTTCTCAACTTCAAGCTTGATAGCAACTGCTTTACGTGGGTGGACCGAAAGAATTTGTTGCCGGACGGGTTTAGCGCCTGGGTATGTATTAATCTCATGTACCACAATGTCAAGGTCAATCCCAAACATTTATTCATAGCTCCATGCGAAGATGTCACAAAATTCTTGGAAAAGAGACTTGTAGGTGACAACTTCGTCATGGGAACACAAAGCTCCAATATGCACATTTTCGACAACTCCAGGTTTTATGGATATGTCAAGGGGGATGGTGGGTGAGATATTACTTAAGTTCCCTTCATAGAACATATCATGTGTAGACTCAGGAATGGTAGAAATGATGACAACGGTTGAAAGGGTCAAGATTCGTTGGTAACCCTCGATGGTGTGTTGTTCCAGGAAGAGTATGGAACGATGATGTCCATCGTCCCAAGGGGTGTCTTCCATGGACATAATAGACATAATCATCTCATCTGTGGGAAAAATGACGCAAAATGGATTCAGAGATAAATCACCAAGAGAGGGGGTAGAAGGGGTTGCCGATTGAATGGCTTGATAAGCAGATTTGACCAGACTCAAAGGCATTTCGTCGCCATAACGAATATGATCATCGGGGTTGGGTACCATCCACGGGTCGTAAGACACAGGGGTTCCATGAACAGAGGTGGAGATCATGTTGATCGAGGTGAAAAATGGATGTGGAACATAGGGTGGTGGAATGGGGAAAGCACCCATCAAAGAGGAATCTTTAAGAAGTCCGACATCAACATTCTCATATCCAGGGGGGGTGTTGCAATGAAAGGTATGTTGCCGGTACATGCATCAGAGTGAAAGAAGGCCAATTGGTCTACGGTAACTACTTTTCCTTGATGTGAGAAACACATGACATAGAAAAGAGTGGACACAACTGCACGCATGGAATCGCTCCAGCTACGACCAAGTAGAAGGTTGTAATCGAGAGGAGCGTCAAAGACCTCCACTTCAACGTTGACCGTTTTGCCTTCTAATGTAATAGGCAATGAAGGGAGGACACCGTAAAGCTTAAAACCAAATCCATTGAAGGCTTTGAGCATGTTGTGGGATTTAGTAAAAGGAGGAGAGTCGATGGCTTTCTAGCAGGTAATAGACATGACACACGTTGAGGCACCCTCATCAATAATTGTTCTACAAATGTTTTTGTCGGAGACAATAACTTGTATTTGGAACACGAGTTGAGGGGGTAGCCTTGGAATGTGATCTTCCAAGTCAAAAATTATTAAATTTGTATCCGTAGGGTCAATTCCACCAATAGCTTTCAACACTGCCTTCCGTTGTATAGGAAAACTCTGAAGGACTTCGAGGGCTAACATCGCGAACGGTGCTTGGGCCAGATCTTCGACAATATTGTAGTTCTGGGTAGCATGTGCATGAGGATTGAAAGCCGATTTTCGAACAACACCCTTTGGGGGAGGGCAAAGAACTATTTCTAGGCTCGGTCGTTCGAGATGAAGAGGACCATTGGTAGGTGGAGTCATGGGAGATGGTTGGACCAATGAATGAGGTATTGCATCAACCTTCTCTTTGGAGGAAGAATAATCTTTGGCTCGAGTGTTAAGTGTGATGTCATTCTTCTTTGAATCACATGTACACATAAAGACAAAGGATGTATTGGAGGGGGAATGTTGGTCATGAATGACCAATTGGGCCTATTGTTGAGAAGGGAAGGGTTGTGAAAACATGGCCGGAGTGGGGGGTTTCGGGGTCCCTTGAAGGAACTTAGTAACCTTGGCTCGTCATGGACAATCCTTAGTGTAGTGATCATCACCACAGATGAGACAAGGGTATCGAGGTTTGCGCTTATCCTTATCGTCAACAAGTGGTGTTTTGGTTTTCTCAGATTACAAATTATTTTTATCCTCCTTGTTCTTACCCTTTCCTTTTTTGGATTTATTTTCCATGACGGGGGTAGATTGAACATAGTTCACCTTAGAAGTCTTTCCAGTGGGAGGGGTAGGAGACAAAGAATTTTGAAAATTAGAAGAAATGGATTTGGGGTTGTTGCTAGAGGTTTGGACTGAATGAGGTTGGGCATGGAAATTGTTAATCACACCGTCAGCTGCATGATAAGCAGGAGGAGTAGTTGAAGTAGCAAAATTTGAAGGACGAGGTGCGTTAGGGGGTAAGTCGTAAAGAGTACCCATTTGTGTGTAAACGAGGTCGAGGTATTAAACACGACTGATTTCCCATTCTTCTGTGAAAACTCCACCCATGGCGATGTCACGAGCGATATCGTTCACGAATGATTTCATGAACCACTCTGCCAACAACTGATTGGGTAGTTCGAGTTTGATGAGACATCATTTCTGTCACTACTCATGAATGTGATCAGAGATATGAGTGGCTTTGGTTTGTTTGAAAGAACTCAAAATTTTGGTTCTCATTTCGTAGTGGATCGGTAACTGGTAGTGGGTGAGGAAATCCATAGCGAGGGTGTTGAAGTTGGTGAAGAAGCCTCGTGGTAATTCTATATACCACTTTGTGGCGGAACTTGTGAGGGTTCACTGAAAAAGGCGTAAACGAATAGAGCCATCCATCAAGGAGTTGGATGAACACTAAAGGTGAAAAGTCATTACATGATTGTTTGGGTCCTCTCCCAGTTTACCATTGAATTTAGGGATGTCAGATGGTAGTTTTGCTAGTATGGCGGGCCATTGAGGAGAGTGATGGATCAGATCATTTAAAATTCTTGATAGATCAGGGAGGTCCAGGGTGGCTAAGAAGGGAAACTGTCTATTCACATGTGGGTACTGGTGACGTTGGAGAGGGAGCACCATCGGTAGACCAATGGGACCATAAGTAGTTTGCATATAATGTGAAGATCTAGGCAGATTCGGTTGTTGCTGTGGAGGAAAGTAATTCATAGGGTTGTACCCTTGAACAGGGGCATGGGGTTGAGTGTTCGAGCCCCAAATAGAATTGGACGTGCTTGTATATGGTTGGCCTGTACTAGGGGGTATGAAGGAGCTAGCTTGAGGCTGTTTCCCCCCAGTTGAGTGAGGATTATTTTGAATAAGATAATTCCAATACTGGGACAAGGATGGAGGTATGGTTTGTCCATAGGGCGGGGTCAGTGAGGGTTTCCCTCCAATTGGGGGTTGCGTCCCAATTGGGATTTGTCTTGCAAAAGGGGATTGTGTTTAGCCTTCTTGGTGAAATTGTCCACCGAAAATAATCTGGTAATTAGGTGTGAAAGATGGGATGGTGCCACTAAGATTAGTGTCTCCGATAGAGGATGGAAGAGATCCTATGAAAGGGGGTCAAGGAAGTGTCAGAAAGAAATCAGGAACGAGATGGTGCCTAGAAGGAGTGGAAATGCCATGAATCTCGGATGAGATTTGTGTAGGAGCGGGAATAGAAGCATTCAATGCATGATATCCGGGCGGAAGTGTTGGAGGGAATCTAGGTGAAAGAGGCATGCCAATGGGAGCTTGGCTAGCCACTGTAGTCCTAGTGTGAGGACTCATAGTATTTGGGACCATTATGTAATGGACTGTTTGTAGGGCGATAGTCAAGATGTGGTCAGCTAGCGAGGCGTCTGTACCAAGAAAATAATATGCAGTAGTAAAAGGTATCGCACCTGGATTAGATGTTTCGGGCAGCTCAGGTGTGATAGTGATATCAATGCCCGCTTCTGAGCCAAAGAGATCCTGTCTAAAAATTTTAGTAGTCCAAAAAGGATCTTGACCCTTAGGTCCTGTAAAAGGTCTAGTTGGCAATCCAAAAAACTGAACAACTATTTCTCTAGAAGAATTCACTCTAACAATACATCTCTCAGAGTCGGGAGGAAGTCAGAAGTCCTCTCGAGAATTGGTAATTCGGAACCGTTCTAAAGAGTTAGTTATTTCCACTTGTGGAGTGGCGACGTCTTGGACTTCACTCTGTTGAGGAGAGCCCTCTGGTGAGTTGGTAGGAAAGGGTTGAGAACCTTTTATATCTTCTAGGGGTAGGCCTTGCATTCTACGTCAACGACGTGGAGGTTCAATTGTGATTGAGTCATAATCTTACGAAAGAAATTCTATGGCCAACCTGGGTAAACAAACAACACGTGCTAATAAAATCTAGGAAGAAAAACCAAGCAAACAAGACCTTCTAATTACGAAGTCACTAGTTGGTGATGAAATCCAACATTGCAACAACGAGACAAGAAGGGGCTGGGCGAGGGTGGAAACGTTACGTTGATGACCTTCTTAACGAACTTACACCTTGGTGAAATCTCCCACACACAATCGTGGGTATACCCTCCAAGGAGCTCGAGTGAGTCTGGCCAACATCGATTCTAGGTACCATGAAGACTTACCCCTTCACAGTCACCTTGTGTAAGACCCTAAGAAGATAGGCTACTAAGGTTACCACAAACAACAATGATGCCTGGGGGAACAATAGACAGTCCAATCCACATGCAAGGGCAGGGTATCTAGCCCAAAATCAACTTGAGAGGTTTCCACTCATCATTGTGGGTATACCTTCAAGTGACCCCCATAATACGTGCAATCTCTACACCGAGATCAACAAAGCAGGGTGAGTAACTCTGTCAATCTCAATGCGACCTCAGGTTTGACCCTCGTGTGAGAAGGGCTTCCTAGGACAAAATGCTACAAATGGAATTTGACACTCCTTATCACAAGACACTATTGTGTGTTTTGTGCTTTGGAGAGTGTGTCTCATTGCCTATTCTAAAGCTCTAGCCTAGTTAATGTTGGTGTAAAAGAGCCCTAGAAAAAGTTACTAGTTGAATTTTAAAGTTGCACAATATTATTAAAGGCTGTTGTTATGAAAAAAGGAGACGGAAATGAAACCGATGTTGTGTGAGACTCTAACCCAACAATGCATAAATAAGGATGAATGATACAAATTTTTGTTCGATGAATCCTATTTACAGGAGGGACATAGGAGTTTTCTAGAACAATGCGAACTACGATGTATGATCTTCTCTGAAATGTAATATCAAACAATCATGAACAATGCAAATTCCCTATTCGTTGTCTTTCAATACTTGAATGCCAATATTTTTCGAATAAAAGGTTGCTACAAAAAAGAAAAAACTCTTTAATTTTTTATTAGAAACCAAGCAACAGGGATGGAACTAAGAAAAAGTAAGCAACCAACGAAAAAGAAATACTCAACAAACACCCAAATCGATCTTTCAATGAAGATAAAAATAAGAAACTGATAAGACCAGTCTTTTCAAATGCACATGGGTAACAATTTTCCAAGTAATAGGCAATTGAAAAGGACAATTAATATCAACTTTTAATCCAATCAAAGACTCCCGACCAAACAAGCACTCCGATTTCAAAATCAGAGATTATACCCTTGTTAAGAAAAGGTTAAGAGGTAAAAATTGAGAAAAAATGATGAAGAAATGATTTTGATTTCTGAAAACTAATCATTCGCGAGATTTGAAGTCAAGAAACATTCAATCACTAGCTAGAGAAGTTCTTCCCAGAGACACAAACAAATCTGGGCATCTGAAGACACAAAAGACTTAATCCAAAATTTTTACAAGTGAGTTCGCAATCTGGCAATGGCGTACAATGTGAGAATTAAGGATTCTCGTAGGCTAGACACATGCAGGTTGCGCGAAGATTACACTGAACTGAACACTAGGGTGCAAACTTCAGTGATTCTCGCAGGCTACAAAAAGGTGCAGTGCGAGAAGGTTTGTAGTCAAGCAAATTTTGGAAAAATGACTAAACTTTTGAGGGAACTTCAGGATCCAAGAAGTCTGTAAAGATCTCCTCAAGACTCAGATATTGATTAGGAATGAAAAAGGGTAGGTCAAGAGAAAATGGCCAAGAAAAAACCACCAGAATGGGTTGTATCCCTAGTGGAGTCACCAATTTTGTTATTGGATAAATCGGTAGGTGTAGACACTAACAGATCTCCCTAGATCCACCTAGATCTAGAACAAAATAGAACAAGACATGACTCTTTCTCTAAGTTGCGGTCATTGAATCTACTACTGAGAAGGAATGAGTGGCATACCTTTATATCGCTTCCTTACGTCTCTGTTGTTTTTTCTTCACTCCGGTGCTCTTGTGAAATCAGGTCCAAGACAACACAAACCAACCAAAGAAAAGATAGCAAAGTATATTCAATGTCAACCTATGCATATGATCAAGGAGTTATGCAATAAAATAAAAGTGATTTTATGGGAAAGGGACATGCCACTGTATTATATTAAATGAAAGTAGAAGATACAACCAAATCGTCTTGATGTCGCAATCTTCCTTTCAGTGACCCTTGGTTCCAATACACATGCTTGCTCTATATTTGCATGAAGAAGATCTAGTACAACTTGATAGAACAAATAGAGTCTTCAAGCTTCTGTCCAAACAAAGTTCTTCGCACAATTCTTTCACCAGTTCTTCATTCAATATTGCTTAACCTTTTCCATGAGAAACCTTTCAATATATAGGAGAAGGAGAGATGGTTAAATGGATGAGGATGATCCCACCAAATCTAAGAAGTCAGTAGGATGCCAACCATGCAAATGCCAACTCATTTTCTAGAAGATTCCTTTCTAGAACCTTCGTGACCTCTTCTCTTTTCCAAGCTTTGAAATAGGTTCACACCCTACCTATAGAGCAGACTGCGAACAGTTCACACCCTAAGTATGGGTTGCCTGCGAGAATAAAGGATTTTTGCACCCTATAACATAGGCAGCCTGCAAACTCATCTTAAAAATGTGTTTTTTGGAAGAAGACAATAGTCACTTTGTTGGCAAATGTTTAATAGGTAGCGTATGCTTGTCATTGATGGCAAGTACAACAGTGAAGATGGCAAGATCAGAGTGTGCATCGATGGAAAAACAGGAACAACGTAAGCTCAGGAGGAATTAGAGCAGAGTCAACAATGTAAGCTCAGGAGGAATTAGTGCAGAGTCGAATGCAGTGCGTAGATGTGCACTAGGGATGAGGTTAACTCATGACTAAAGCTCAAGGGAGATAGCGTAGTTAGGATCACAGCCAGATCAAAGGTCGAGGCCTTTGACACTTAGAAATTCTTCCAAGTAAGAAGGATGTGTAAGCTCGGAGGAGAAGCGTTGGTGATTGTTGGATCCCATCCCGAATTCCCGATGACCATCAGATCTCAATGTAGACAAGAGGAGCATGCAGATATGGAGGATAGATCTCGGGCGTTAGATCCGAGCGCAGGGTCTGACCACCGTTGGATTGAGGAGAACCTGCACATTCTTTAAAGTGCAAGGAGTAGAGGGCTCACAAATCCCTACAACATGAGGGCCGTCAGATATGAATAAAGAAAAGAAGAGCGCGCTGAAGAGGAGGATAGATCTCAGGCGTCAGATCTGAGCGCAGGGTTCGACCACTGTTGGATCGAGGAAAACCTGCACGATCTTTAAAAGTGCAAGGAGTAGAGGGCTCACAAATCCCAAAAGTAAGAGGACTGTCCATCTCAGGGGTAGGGATGATTTTAAGGATGGAAATTTGTTTTAAAATGTAGAAACCTTGGCGAATCTTACTAATCCTTCATATTCCAGCTATAAATGTTTGGCGATATTTTTGTAAAAATATTCAAATTTATAATAATTTTGTATAGTTTTTATAAATTTTTGGCGATTTTTAAGGTAAACTAATTTTATCCTATAGAATTTGGGAGAATCATTTTAAAAATAGTGAATCTCATTTTTGGAAAAACCATGGAAAATTAGCCCAGGAGCAAAATTTAGCCCCTAAAATCATCCATGCTCAGGGGGTTATGTGGACCGTTGATTTGACTCCCTCTCGGAGTTTCGGGGATTGAGATTTGGACATGTCAAAGATTATTGACATCAGGAATCCCGATATCGTGATGTAATCTGAACTGTCAGATTAAGGTTGAATCTGGACCGTGGATTCCAGTCCATATCAGAGTTTCAAGGATCGCATGTTGGAAATGTCAAAGAAACACTGCAACAGGAATCCCGATTTCCCGATATGAAAAATTGTGACTTAAATAGTAGCCATTGAATCAAGGTCTAATCTGAACCGTTGATCCAAGACCATTTCGGGGTTTCAAGGATCGAGTGTTGGATATGTCAAAGAATATTGACATCAAGAATCCTGAAATTGCGATGTGTGAAATCCCGATTGAATCTGAACCGTCAGATCAAGATGTGATCTAGACCATCGACCTGACTCATGTTAGCAGACCACGTCAGCTAGGAAAATGTGGCACAACCAGGTAATGACAAGTGTCAGACTGATTCAACATTTCAGGCACATGTAAGTCACGAATGAGAGTGACACGTGGCAGTATTCAACATGTGTCAATTCACATGTGATGTCAGCAGATTTACACCACTCGGGAGATGGAAAGATGTCGGAGGACGAGGAGGGGCTAAAGGGAATGAGCCTTGTCGAACGGTCAGGTGGAGAACGATACAAAAGGTGACACATCAGGAGTGGGGTCCTTCTTCAATACCCCACCTTTTCGGACCCCCCCGTATTAAAGGCAGAAAGGCAAGGAGGGTCCGGTTTCGCTTGAGCGCCATTGATCTGGGCACTCTAATCATGGCCACTTGAGAGATGCATGCTCAATTTCGGACCCCCCCCTTCGCTTAAAGGTAGAATGGTAGGGGGGCTCTGGAATCCAATCCCGAACATAGATCTGGGAGCACAAATTCGGGTCGTCTAGATTTTCTCGCTGCATATCCAACGGTGCATGTGAATTTGAACAAGATTGGAGGGAAACTATAGCACAACATAGTATAACTGCTAGAAACCACTGATGGTTTCATCCAGAGGACTCGAAGACACTTGGGGATGATTGACAAAGAAGGTGAAGAGCCTCTGAGAATCTTCAAGAGGGATGAAGATGTTCGTGAAGGCAATTAAAAGCTAGATGGGCATTGAGGCCTGTAACTGAAATAGAGAAAGTGAGTTCGACTGTCACAGAGAAGACGAAGAGTCTCAAACTGCCAGAGAGGCTGAGGAATCTCATTATAACATACAGTGATGCTGGACACATGGGGCGAACCACCAGAGAAGCTAAAGAGTCACGATGATGATCATACAGAGCACTCGAGAGGTGGAGGATAACGACACAGAGTCAGCATGCAGAGGCATTGTGAACATTGCATGCACAAGGTGCACAGAAGATATAAATACACGATACAGAGAAGAGATGGGGGTTGTTTCTATTGGAGTTTGTTGTGGTTGTTTTTGGTGAAGGCGATTCATGTGGGAAGAAGGAGGAGAATGCAGTAGCTGAATATCACAGAAGAGGAACTGTGCAATGAATGGACATGGCACACAAATCATAAAAAGTGGAAGAACAAACAACGCAAGTGAAGTGTGCAGAAAGGCAATGAGGCAGACAAAGCAACGAAATGCAGCAGAACAGTGATGAGTCTGGTAAGCCATTGTTGAACATCATATCATTGTAATAAATTTCAGTAGCAAAGATTTATATTTCAGGGTGGTTGGGAGGAGCTAGGGAGGACTGGTGTCCTCAAAGGTTCAAGTGGGTGCTTGAACACAGGGAGTTGGTGCTAGAGAAACCAGGGAGTTGGTGCTTCCTTCTAGTTGGTGCTAGA
>CBVK0100635131.1:0-11440 GCA_900067695.1 Picea abies | reverse complement strand
GAAGAAATCTTAATAATTGTTTTAAAAGGTATAAAATTGTTTAAGCTTATAAACAACTGATTCACCCCCCCCTCTCAGTTGTTTTAGTATTTCCAACATTGGACAACATGGATATAATGTTATTTTTGGATATATTCATGTTCTATTTTGCTGATATTAAAATATTTGATCATTAATATGAGGATGAGAGTTACAAGGCATATGCTTTAATCAAATGTTTGGAGTATTATACTTCATGTTTTGATGATTATTAAAAGAAATTGAAAATGAGAGTCACAAGGGATTATACCTATTTAGTTATTATTTAAATAGACCCTTATGTATATATTTATTATTATTTATTTGTCTCAACTAATTAGTTAAGCTAATTAAGCTTAACAAAAGAAAGGTAGTTGAACTACCATAACTTATTGAGGAAGGATAAAAGCTCATTCAAATGAGGAGACAAAAGTGGGTAAGAGAGAATAGAAGGAGAACTTCTGCTATAAGGTTTGCTCTATACTTGTGAAATACTTCCATTCTTCATTCATTCTGAGTTTAATAGAAGGCTTAACCATCTTGATGACAACAAGGTTTTATTGAAGGCAACAGGATTTAAATTGAGTCATATATTTTAGCATCTTGTCTTTTAATATGTATTATTTATCTTTGGCAGTCTGTGTGACTGATAAAGAATATTTTGTAGAGTCAAGTGATAACATTTTGTGGCAATATGATCCAGATCTTTAGCTCAGTTTTCTTTTGTTGTCGATTGTTTTTGTATGGTTCCCATCAGAGGCTTCTAAATATGACTTTAGTCCCTACCCTCGCAGGGGTTTGTAAAGAGAATTCAACTTTGTATCTCAGAATGAAATCAATATAAAAATCAGATTTTTTATTTCAGTCTCACATGTGTATTTTGATGATTTGGTTCAGATTTTGTTTTTATCCTTGTCTCTTATCCATGTACATACTCATGTAATTTATTTCTTAGTTTATTTATTTTGCACAGTTACATATAATATATATAAAACCAGTCTTGGTCCCTCGTACTTAATACTTGTGGATTAAGTGATTGTTTATTTTATTTTAAGGCTATAAACCCCGGGTAACATTCCCAACTATCTTGCCTTAGCCCAACAAGATCTGAAAATGCTTGAGTAAGGTTCCTCATACCTTTTCCTCAACATTTATTTGGCGACCATACTGGGTATAACTTCCATATCTTTCTAGTTGATTGCATCATAATTATCTTTCATTTTTTTGTGTTTTCTAATTACTCCTTGACTGATTTTTCCATGAAAATACCTGTTACAAGACAACCAAATATTGGAAACGGTCTTGATGACCAAACCAACATAGCATTGACTTTATTCAACATTATTTTAGAAACAGGTAGTACTCGTGCTGAACTTGAACTCTCTTGGGAAGTAATTGAAAGGGACATAAATATTCGTGAACGTTGGGAATTCGGGCAAAGGAAGTCCATAAATCAAAAATAACCTACCTTTTCCTACCTCTTTTGTCTTTCATTTCATTTCCTCTAATCCTCGCATCTCTCGAAGGGGAAGAGGGTTGTCCTCTGAAGCTACCCCTATTTTTGAAATAGGAAGGAGGAAAATTGTCTTATTAACACAACAAGGTTCTCTTAGGTGAACCTTATTTGATTATCCAGTTCACCTTTATCACCCATACCTATCACTTTCAACATGACATCCAAGGGTAGTGGTAGTGGCACCGAAGGTCCCTCCTCCTCGCAACCTTCTGCTTCATCATCAATTGATAGTATCTATAGTCATCAAGTCCCTATTCAATCTGCTACAAATCCTGCTAAAGTCATAAATAAATATGGACTTTTCCAATTCCAGGAAGATGCTACAACCACCCTGTGGCATGTATCTTCTCCCTTGAAACTTGCACCAACCACTCACCCATTACCGAAATTCAAGGATCATTTACCCAGGTTTTCAGGAAATGACACCGTTACTACAAACAAACACTTGATAGCATTTTCAAATGATTTTCATAACATAGAAGCTAACGATAATGACACTTGCATGCGTTTATTTGTCAACTCTATCAAAGGGAAAGTTGCAAAAGAATTTTTTGACCTCCCTCCCAAAATTCTTTCCACTTGGGACAAATTGTTTTATTGGTTCAAGTCCACTTATGGACAACCCAAGAGTCCAGCTGAGAAATTAAGGAATAAAACAATATTTCCTATAAGGATGGTGAAACCATTAAATATTTTAACCTTCTCTTCACCAAATTATATAATCAAATGCATGATCTAATCCGTCCTCAAAATCAGGCTGCTTTCATGCATTATTATAATGCATTACCTTCTTGTTATCATCATAGACTTGAAGAGAAGGCTATTGACAATCTTGGTTCTGCCCTTCAGACTTGCCTAGAATATGAAGAGAAACTCGAAAGAACAAATCTCCCTAATGGAGACTTGGTCAAGCAAACAAACATCATCACTACATTGGGTGGAAATTACGACGAAATATTACGATGGTTTAAAATTTCGTTGTAATGTTGTTGCTTGTTTTGGACTAAATTTACTCTTTTTTTTCGGGGTCCAACTGTTCGTCGGTCTAGCGACCAACATTCCACATTGGTCGTTCTAGCGACCAACATTCAAACTGTAGTCGTTATAATGACCAACTATGTCACCTGTGAGAATCAAACAGTCATTGACTTATTGTTTGGTCAATTTGACCGAATTCATCGAAAGACCGACTAAATCAATCCTATATATATCTAGTTACAACAAATGTGCTATAGTTGCAACAATGATTTTCTACAGTTGCGTGAGTAATTTATGAAATGGTGTTCTGATGTAATGGTGTTCTGGTTTTTTATGAAATCTTGATTTCAATTCTCTTTCAAGAAGAGAAACATTGAATTGATCAAACTCTACATAGCTGAGATTTTGAAGGTCAGTACTTAAAAATTTTCTGTGTGATTTAGTAATTTGGTGGTATTGAACTGTTTTATGGTGGTATTGAACTTCTAATAAATATTATCATTAATTTGATGCCATTCCCACATGTTATGGAACTCGAAAAACATGACCTGGGCAGAAAGAATTAAATTCTGGACTCTTCAACACATTCGGTGGCTCATTGGTCTTGTGATTTTCCCTTTAGCCGCCGAAAGTCAGAGATTTCGATGGCTCACTACACTGTCAAATTTGCCACTTAGCAGCTGAAAACCCTAAAATGAACCCCTATCTGATACTTTGCATATCTCTACCTCATGAATATCTAGTGATCCATTAAATTATTATGTTTTCCTTCAATTGATGTATTAAAATCCTTAATGTGAAGATATGTATATAAAAGGAGTTAGAAACTATAATGAATCAAGATGGAGTAACAATGTTAATTCACAATCATAGTATGAAAATAGTGTTTTGACAAGACACCAAGATGAGAAATAATGACATGAAATTTATTCAAAATATCATTTGGAAAAAAGTGAATAAAATTAGTATATATGACAAATATTTGTCTAGAGGAATATGTACTCTCTCAGACCCATAGGAATTGGATCTACTAGATGAGGTAATAGTCCAATCTAGTTTTTCAATCTCTTTGAATATTTCTTGACAGTCATATTCATGAGAATATTTAAGATTTATACACCTAAGAACATGCAGAGGAAACAATTGTGTTGGGAGTCCCAAACAAAATTCAAGGACTAACTACTAGATGAAGGGAAGGTCCTTGTTAATATATTAAACCTTGTCCAATGTTAGACAAATTAAAAATCAAGTAGTATTTCTAATGGATCTAAGTAAGGAAATGGAATAGGAAATTATTCCAGATTCAGATCTCATCGACTAATTCTAGAGAAGAGGAAAATGCAGATTAAAAGACATGATAATGAGACTTAGACATGTTTTTTTGAAATTTATTTCTTAAAGGACAATCTTAGGATCCAACTTGATATTTTTCCTTCCATGTAATTGGATCATAAACCCATTTATCCTTTGATATCCTATGGGAAGCATCATAAACCTCTTCCCTTTAAGTTCAATTGTATTTTCCTCTAACATATATAGGTATGGGAAATCATTACACATGCCTGGAAATCACTAGTTTTTTAGTCCCCATCCTTTGTTTTAAGAAAAAAATATCAAAATGATTAAGAATGAAATATTGATGCATGAGAATATATTTCAATCATATTAAAAATCTCTAGGGAGGCTTCCCAAGAAAAACACCATACTCTGTAATGTTCCATACAATTACAAAAATTTATAAAGATATTGAAAACAAATCTATAGTATTTGGCAATGGGGATAAATAAATTTATTAGTATCAATGGATTTTCCATCCATTTCTATAACATATGTTGTTACATCATTAAAAAATACCATTATAGAATGTTTGAAATCATTAGGCAAAGGTTATGGGTTAGAGGAGGGATGAACTCTCTATTCTCCATGTTCATCTAAAAGGAAACTAATTTTATTTTATTTAGTAGTTTCAAACTAATATCTCTATCTAATGTTTCATATCAAGTCTTCACAAAAAAATTAACAATGTGAATCTATTAGGGTCCTACCCTAACTCCCTTAAATAGATAGATAGATTGCTATGTACTGAGGCCATATCTATTAAATAGGGACTATATAGTAGATGTAGTGTGAAAGCAATAATTGTAATAAGGCTTACTACAAGGTTCAACCTACTATAAAGTTCCTTCACAAGAGAGTTCCTATAGGGTTAGATAGAAACTAAAAAATGAAGTAGAAGCAATGTAATGAGATGTCTTGTGAAGCTTATTGTAATGGGAACTCTACTCATCTAGTGGGGTCCTCCTTGATGATGCAAGTGAAAATTTCTTTCATCAATAAAGGTAGTAGTACTTGTGGAATTTTGGTTCCCATGCAATTTCCTATTTGAATTTTGGTTCGAGATCTCTGTTTGACAGTTGGACGATTTCTGTCAAAAATAGTGTTAGCACTCTGTAATTTTCCCAAGGCTGTGGAGGCAATCACAGAAGCAACATCAAAACCACTTCGATTCTTGGATATAGCCCTCCAAGACTCAGAGACGGATCTCTCTGTCTGATATAGATTTGTTTGAGTATGGATCTTAGGCTAGTTATGCAGGACAATAGGTTTGTTTATGGATTTTTAGTTGGTTTGGTTGAGACATGGAAAAGGACCATTGGGAAAAATAGAGTCAAAGATAAAACACGGTTGGTGAATGAATAACTGAGAAAAAATGTGACCATGCATGATAATCACGCTAGTGGATATTTTGAGCTTATAAAATTGAAAAGAAGAAAAGACTGAAATTCATTTCAAATGTAGAGCAGAGTATATCTAAATTCTACTTTTAAAACTAGGAAGAAAACATAAATATTGTTTCGAGCTAGCATAGGGTGTTAAGAACAAATCCTGCACATTATCTTCTCATAGACAATACAGAAAGAAAGAGCATGTGAAAAAGGAAAATGACAAATTACATCAGGGGAAACTTCACCACTTAAACACAACGCAAGAATCTGGAAATATAGTGCCTTGCATTCATTCATAAAGTCATTTACAGATTTGAAACATTTCCACAATGGGTGGGAACATTCCCAAGCTACCCTTTTCTGTCATTCTAACCCCCCTTCCTTCTTGAAAGTCATAGGCTTTATATCCTTTACATAACAGTTTAAGATCCTATAAAAATGGATCTGAAATACTTAAAATAGAATAAAATCAAAACTAGTATGATATGTCAAATCTAGTCCTGATTTAAGCGTCAACCCTTATCAACTAGACCTGCAACAAAATTTGACAGCATTCAACCCTCTCTGATATCTTCAATAACTTTCCAAGTGATGAAAAGGCATTTCAAAATCCTATTTTGACAAATAAGCAATTCTTTATCCAAAATTTAGAAGTCACTTAACTTTCTTTTCTTGGCATCTGCCTCAAAAACTAGGAAGTGATGATGATCTGTATCTTTGAGATTTTTATCTTTTACTTGTAACCCCTTCCAAATGATCTGGACACCAAAATCTTTGATTCGAGCAACAAGATGAACACTCTGTCATTCTCTGTGATTTTGGTGGCTTATAGGTATAAAACAGAGTAGGATTAGCTGCCGAAAACAGAGCTTTCGACAACTAACAATGATTTGAGGAAAACAAATAAGCTGCTGAAAATCCTGAGTTTTCCACAACTATTCAAAACTGCAAAAATGGATTTTCTTCAATCTACCTATTCTTTAGGATCTTCATTTAGGTCCTCAGCAACTTAATCTAGGGATTCTAACTCAGGATGTGCTCTTGGTTTCATATTTTTAAGCCTTAGTTTGATCCTTAAACCTCTAACCATTTTAAGCAACTTACGATTCTCCTTGAGCAATTTTTTATTCCTCTTTTGTTCTTTTACATGCATTTTAACTAGCCTTTCAAAACAATCTCTTACCTCATCTGATGTGTTGCTTATAGTCCGTTTTAGGGATTTAATGACCCTCTCAAGGAACTTCATCTCTACTATCTCTTCTTGAAGCTTTTCAATCTTTGATGATTTGTTGACTTTACTGTGCCTACTTGTGAATGTTTCAGGAATCTCCAGGTCTGGAACCTTTGGTGAAAAAGGTGCTTCTTCAAACGTAGCTTGCTCATGAACCTCTCTTTCTACTGACTCTAAATCCTCCTCTAGATCTGTATAAGGAAGATTCAAAACGTTTTTATCAGAGGAAATAGTTTTCCCTTCTGTTGCTTGGCTGAAATCAAGCATATTTTTGGCTTTCTTGGACTTGGAAGAAGAAGCTGGCTCCTCTGTAATTACTGGGGAAATGGATCTTCTTTTCCTTTTACTTCTCTGTGGTGTTGAAGACTTAGTGGATGAAGTTTTCTTTTTGTCTTTGGGCTGGGGTTCTGGTTCCAATTCACCCCAGAAAAGAAGATACTCCCAACTCTTATCCCTCCTCTGCAACTCTTCAAGCACTATAAGCTTGATGAGGCTATGATGGGAGAGCCTACCATGCACCTTGTTAGGTTTGGCCTGGACCTGGTGTGTCATTTTTTTCAATCTTCTATGAAGGTAGAAGGGAAGATTCAAAAGGCATCTACCTGTAAAATGGTTCATAAGCTTGAAATGGTAGAACATTACTCTACCATATCTTCCTTCACATGTGATGTATACCTGAATTGCTTTAAGCAAATGTTTCCACTTTTCTTTCAAGAAGGATCTAGGGATATCTTTCTTCCAAGTGATACATTTGTGTTCAGGCTTGAGATAAGACCTGAATTCAATGTCTTTAGTGGTGGTTGATTTGAACCATCTTTCACCAGTCATAGGCATCTTTGTTGCTGCTGCAACAATGGCTTCATTAACCTGTACCTCAATTGTTCCAACTCTGGCCTTGGCTCTAGAAAAGGTCAATGCAAATGCCTCAGCCACACCTTGATGAAATCCTTGGAGTTTTTCACAAAACCTGTAGCAACCAACATCTCTGAATATCTGGCAAATCTCAGGGTGAGATTCCAGATATGTTATGTCATTGGGCTCCTTCTTGAGCAGAGCTCCTCCCTTCTTCATCTGCAAAACAAATATCAACACCTGCAATACAATGGAATTGGGTTTGGGGACACAGAGTGGCGCCGATAGAGGGCAAATCGAAAATTGGGCAAAGGAAGGATGTGTGGTATGGGGAACAGATTGGATGAGAATTTTTATAACAAACCCTTAATATAGAATGAAAATAAGATCATAATGATGACTGCATCATTTGATCAGGACAAACACCATGTGATAGATCGGGAAAAATGAATGGTACGAGCTTATGGTGATCGATATTAGGGTTAAATATATCTCACTAAATAATCATATCAGACAAATAATCACTTGCCAGATCGTATCATGATCTAACTTCAGTCAATTTCGGAAACACTTGAGATGATGATGGCACGTGTACTACCGACGTTTCAATATTCCAAGGGGATAGGCCAACCTTTGGAAAGATTCTACGCTTTCAGCAGCTTAGAGAGCCTTACACATGTCGTTTTAGCTGTCGAAAGTGACAACTTTCAGCAGCTTAGAATGCTTTGAAAAATGACCTTTAGCCATTGAAAGTGAAAATTGAGAGTTTTTTCTAAATAAAAGTACAGACTCATCATTTCTTGAAAAGGTAAGTCTAAAAATCATCTTAAATACATTTAACTCAAGAATAACATAAAATCTTTCATCTAATGATCCATCCTATCACCTAGTGACCATAACTTGGGAAAAATTTACTTCAAGAGACAACAATACCAGTAAGCCAGGAACTCCATCAAGAGACCCACCAATCATATCTGAATCATCAAGACTCCTATCAATATAGGACACTAACAAATAGAAATGCCATTTGACTTCCTTCTTTTGCCATATGTCTTCAAAACTTAATGAGGAGGATGATTTAACTTCTGATAATTATTATCTTTAATTTGATACCATTCCCACATGTTCTAGAACTCAAAAAACATGATATGGGAAGAAAGAATTAAATTCTGGACTCTTCAGCACATTCGTCATCTCATTGGTATTGCGTTTTTCCCTTTAGCCGCCGAAAGTCAGAGATTTCAATGGCTCACTACACTATCAAATTTGCACTTAGCCGCCGAAAAACCTAAAATAAACTTAGGTTTAATTTAAGAAGAAAATTGATTTATACATTGAAATACCATCTTTAATAGCTTGTCTCTAAGCCTTTAAATCTGAAGAAATTGAAAATGATTCTTCTTCTTAATGCCCGTCTTATCATGTGATTCGGAAATCATTAGCAAGTTATTGTTTATCGCTAACATAGTGTACCGTTTATCATTATCATGCCAAGGAGTTTCTTTCCAGCTTTGATTGGTTGTATTCAAATTAATTTTCTTTACATCATCATTTTTTATGAGAATTAAAGTTGCCTTTATGCTTCTTATGTCATGATTTATTTTTCTTCCCAAACTCTTTCTTGCACTTCTATCAATTTTGTTCCTCAATTTTGACAACATAATAGTAGGTGGATCGCAACAAAGAGATTATTAGAAGATTCATTTATGTTTGGATGTTTATGTGTAGGTCAATGTGTTGTTTTAGAACCAAGTGTCAGCGTTGTACGTTGGATATGAAATGCATTGGTTTCATGCTTTGTTCCTTATTTTTTCTAGCTGATTTTAGGTTTCATGCTTTGTCCCTTATTTTTTCTGAACATGCTGTATAATTTTCGTTACAAATATCTAAATATATACCAAATTATTTGAATAGATTTGTATATTGTACTTACAATGTTTCAATGGATTTGTTGTAATAGGTAATTACAATGTCAACTCCAGACGAGAAAATAGAGCTTGTTATGTTAAAGCGGCAAATGGTGATTCATGGTGATGGGAAATGTTATTGCCCTTGTTGTGAATGCAGGGGTTTTAATGGAAGAATACTACCTTTAAAAATAGTTGAAAAACATTGTAGGGAGAATGGGCATGTTGAAGGGGGCAATGAATATCGTCCCATGGTAAGTAATTAGTTATTATAGATCTTTAAGGGTATTATACATTAATTGTTTTTTTTTATAATTTATCTTTCAAAATAATATTTGTGATATACTCTAACTGTATTTTATTGCTTCTATTGTTTTTATTAAAGAAAAATCATCCTAAGAATGTGATGTCGCCTAGCAGGAGACGTTTTCATAGAGATAATACTGAAGAACAAGCTGAACTTAATCATGTGGATAATGATGATCACGTTATTCCTATGGAAAATCATGATATTAATAATACAATTGATGATGATGGGACAAATAGATTGATCCAAGACATTTGTAATGCTCCAATGAATGATGATGTCAACTTGGAGGAGGAAAAATTGCAGGATGATAATGATGACAGTGATGAGGACAATGATGATGAATATATTTTTGATAAACCTATCCTTCAAAATGCCATTGAATCCCTATATGAAGGCACAAAAAAAAGTGTTCTCTCTGTTGTAATGTTGTTGGTCAACTTGAAGGTATCAAATGGTTTGTCAAACACATGTATGACACAGATCCTAAGATAAACAACATAATTTTAGAGTTTTGTGCAATTTTCAACTTTTATTTTATTTTATTTTTAGTGTCAATTGATGTCTAAATTAAGGATGCAATATTTATAATGATTAATATAATTTTCATTATTGATTTTTTTTGGTTTGTATATTGTTGTTGTAGGTTGATAGGTGAATATTTCTTACCATCACCAAATAAGTTACCTCGCACATATCGAGAATTATCTGCCATTCTGAAAGAAATTGGAATGGAATATTAGGCTATTGATGCATGCCCAAATGATCACATCATATATTATGGACAATATGCATCTGAATCAAATTGCCTGCAATGTCAAATCATAGATATCGAACTGATCAGTTAACAAAAAATGTGCCTCACAAGGTTCTTCGTTATATTCCCATAATTCCATGCCTGCAACGACTATTAAGATGTCGGAACATAGCACAGTTTATGGATTACCATGCAAAAAATAGAAGTGAAGATGATGTTCTTCGAATGCCTGCAGATGGTTCTTTATATAAAAATATCGAAGAAAGATGGCCAATTTTTAAAGAAGAACTTCGTAATGTTAGGATTTCATTGGCAACTGATGGTGTAAATCCATTTGGTGAGCTCATGTCTATCTACTCGGTGTGGCCTATTTTTTTTTATAAATAATAACCTTCCTCCTTGGATGTCAATAAAGAGAGAGCACACAATGTTGGCAATGATTGTTCCAGGTATATTTTTATAACGATATATTTTTTTTAATGTTTAACATTTCATTTGTCTTGTTCATTGCACAATTTCATATATGTATACAAGGTGTAGTAATTATGTGTATTTTTTAACCATTTAGGTAAGTACCAAGTGAAATATATGAATGTATATATTGAGCCTCTTGTCGATGAGTTGTTAAAGTTATGGGATGGCATCACTATGTACGACATCTCTAGACCAATAGGTCAAAGAGGATTCCAATTCCATGGGATTCTTACATGGATAATTCACGATGCCCCGAGACTAACACATTTTTGTGGTATGTAACACACTATTGCACTTAAATAAGTTAGATTTTGATGATATTATAATGTTTGTTTTTTAAATAATTGTTTGTTATATAACTAATGCTGCCATTGATGCGTATCTTCTAGGTCTTCAAACAAAGGGTAAATTTGCATGTCCAGTTTGTGGTCCTAGGATGAGATCTCGCCGTTCAAGAAGTTTAGGAAAGGAGGTGTTTGATAAATATAGGCACTTTCTCCCTAAGAACCATAGGTATTGAAATACCGATAAACATCTTTTCAATGGGAAAGAGGGGAGTGGGATAAAACCACAAAGAATGACACCACACCTATGGAAGTTGGAATATAACAGATAAAATCGTCAATGTAAGTCAATATTCATCATTGTATGCAATATATTACATTTTTTAATTG
>CBVK0100635130.1:0-11440 GCA_900067695.1 Picea abies | reverse complement strand
ACTTGTTAAGGTGGTCTTTAGCAGATATATTTCCTCCACCATCAAAGGTGAGTTTGGAAAAGCGAGAGACTGTCTCGTTGGGAACATTGGGTAATGAATAGTTGAAAGCATGTTCCAACACAGTGATTTGGGGAGCCATGGGGAAATTGAATACATTTGAAATAAAGGCTCCTACAAGGCCAGCTTGTCAGTCGACCCTCCTTTTAGCGCCATTTGTTGACAGGTGAAATTGATCGCTCGTCAACTGGAGGAGTGAATCCGGTCTGGGGTTGTCTAAATAACCCAAGCCGTTTGGATTAATCCACTCCGACGGGTTTAGCGGCTCCGTTAGCCGATCTAAGTCCTAGGAAAATGAAAGAAAAACTAAGCTAAAGAAACTAATCTAAGTGAAAAACAACTTTTGCAAACTATATACAAATATAATATATATATATATATATATATATATATATATATATACAGTTTGCTAACTAATATTATAAAACAATAATTCTACTTATTAAATGTTCAGTTATCAATATAATTACATCTCCATTATATATATAGTATTTACAAAATACAAATTTTGATCTAAATCTGCAAAATCATATGTGAATTATCTTATGACAGCGAAGCTATTAATTTTTTTATTTTTATAACTTTTATGAAAAAGAAATAAAATGACGGCTATCTAAGCTAAAGAATAAAATAACAATCCTAACTGTAAATCTAAACTATAGAAATGAATAGTGAGACGTTTTCAGATTACAAGAAATTTATATATTATCTAAACTAATTAAATAGCACTAACAGACTGACCTGTAGTAGCGTTTCCTATTTGTCCTGTGGACAGTACTCGATTTAGTTGTTTGATGGGGGAAACCCGCACCAGATTTTCCAAAATCTTCTCATAAACAGGAAGCAGTGATGCTTGAATACGAATGACAAAACAAACAAGACATATAGCAACAACAATTTATAATTTAACAACTAATCATATTAGGATAAATCAGGATAAATCTAAGTATGAAAATTTGTGTATTACTGTTTATTGAATGAAGAAGATCAACCTTCTAATCATCAAATGTAAACAAATTTATTGTTGTGTATAAAATGGGAGACATCAAATATGGACACTATTTAAATCAAATCACATCAACCTGTAACAAATTATGATATCTAAAGTAGTCAATAATTTGATTACAAATTGAAATGCACAAAAGCTTGAACAAAAGTATGATATATTGAAGCTAAAGCCGTAGAAAACATTCACTTTCATTCGAGTCTATATAATCACCAGTCCATAATATCTTCTCCCCAAGCAGTGATCGATTGTTTACAAAAAATAATAAGTATATAAAGGCCACAGGATAAAACACTCCTTGTGGAAATTATCAAAAACTGTTTGCAAAAAATATGGGAACAATCTCCTAGATTCCTATTTCTATCTAAGACTAACAACCTAATCCAAAACTGTGTAACAAAAAGCATGTTCTAAAATGCCATTATCGATCCAATTCCCATTGAAATTCGTGTGTCCCTGTAGATGCACAAAAATAAACGATTTTAGATTGTGTTTAATTGTAAAATCAACAGAAATTCAAATTTTATGACTAGCTACAGAATCTCACGATTCTGTAGCTAGTTATTATTTGCAAACATAATCACATTGAATCAATTCAATC
The DNA here is from genome assembly GCA_900067695.1 of Picea abies. NCBI lineage: Eukaryota > Viridiplantae > Streptophyta > Pinopsida > Pinales > Pinaceae > Picea > Picea abies. The sequence continues at coordinate 9,776 of CBVK0100635130.1, read as the reverse complement.
AAAACAGAAATGTATTTGATTTATCAAACAAATCATTTATACTAATTCAAAGCCAACAAAATAATTTTAAAATCACTCTTGAAATATCATACCTTGGTTTCATGGATACGATCTGTTCAAGCTAATTTTGAAGTAACAATGGCAGTGGCTGCCTCCACATTTTTAAAGACAACAGAGCCTATGGACAGGCTGCTTGAAAATCTTTGAATTGATCAAGGGTTCAACAGGGGGCAAGAGTGTAGGAGGGGGAATGGCAGGACGAGTGAGAGGAGTTCTGGAGCATAGGCTTGTAGAAGCAATAAACGTTTCAACAAATGCAATCAGACCAAAATGCACCTTTCATCCACGGAGAAAATCTGAGATTTGACCACTAAAGGACGAGCTATATCTCTGTAATAATCCAATTTCTAAGGAAACCTCTCGTGATGAAGGTAAAAGGGGTCATTTCGGTTTCGAGTTTTCAAGGGTTTGATCTAATTCAAAATTGTTTGCCCAGAATCGCTCACGCAAAAATGTGTCTCTGGGAGGCAATTACGGGGTTAGTCTAAGAAGTCTTCTCTGGAATTATTAAACAACAACAAAGTTTGGACGTCATTGGGTTCAATGCGCACTATAGGAGCCATAGTAGATAGCACACAGTCAACAGGGTTATCGGTGAGGGGGTTTGAGAGGGCAGACACAGGACCAACTTCCCGCAGGTTTTCCCAAAACAAGAAGAGGCGGCCCGAAGTGCAAGGCAGACGTTAATGCTTATGCATGCGAGGGTGGTGGAATAAATTGAAACCATGCAAAACTATCATGTTGGCATGTACAATCAATGACGCCTTGGTAATAATTTCATTCAAATCACAATCCAGAGCATTGTAAACCAAATGTCAAATGGATTAAATCATTGAAAACCATAAAACGCATAACCAAAACTCAATCCAAATGTTTAAATAAACAATGTCATTTGCATGATTTAAAAGAAACCACTATATCGAACATTGCACCAAGGATTCAAGCCCAAAAAATAATGTGTTGAATAAAACCATTGCACCAAGGATTCAATCAAAGGCACCAAAATATCATTGCATCACGAACTTATAAATCGAAACCATATTAACAAAAGTCAAATGCAAAGTGGGTAAAGGTTTGGTTTTTTGATAAATGTATGACCAGTAGTGAGTTGGAGGTAAAAGAGTTATGACCGCATAAACAAAAAGATCTATAACAATCCAAAGATAATTTTAATATCGTCAACATTACTTCCAATTCTAGGTTTTCACGCTTGCAGTCGTGAAAATGGAAACGAGAAGCATATATGCAAAAGCAAAGATAATAGTATCGTTTTCTCTTGTTCAGAAATGCAACGAGTATTAAGGGTTAAAAACCCTTGTGTAGGCATCTTGTAAGAAAAAGATAAAATTGCAAAATGGCTGCCAACACGCCCCTATTTTGGAAATTGTTAAATACAAATTTACACATTGTGTGCAGTTTTGTGGAGTTCCATAATGGTAAATGGGTAGAATGGCTTTGCAGGATATCCTAATCATCATTTACACTTTTTCAACTCATCAAATATCCAAAGATATCAAGGAGATAAAGCGCACCATTTGGTCAATACTTGGTTAAAAAATGTAGAAATTTATGTAGGTGATTGTTTTTGTGTTCATCTTCCGGCACGATTTCCAAGCAAATGGGATTGAATCTCAAAAAAAGAAAACATGGATTTTCTATGGAACATGTCAAATTAGGTGATTGTAGGGACGTTTCTCAAAAATGTGATTCGTTTAGGAGCTACAAATGGCAATTTAAGAGTGATTTTTCCATATTTTGTTGATTTTTCCAGATTTTTCAGAATTTGTTTTTCTAAAAAATACCCATTCAACAGAAGTCTCACCTTCATCAATTCGACTTAGAGATTTGATATTGATTTTCTACTTTAGAGTTAGGATAATATCCCTTTGTTTAGGACCTCAGATTAAATTTGTTATTTGGAATTATATTTTGTAAATTTTATTTAAGCAAGAATGATCAATGAAGAAAAGGTTCAATATTCCTCTTGGAGGTTCAATATTCCTCTTGGGAGAAAGTTGAGGTTTGAGTATAAGAGAGTAAGGCCTGAAATTGTGATGAGATTCATGTCTTGCAACATCCCATACTCAAAATTCAGACATTTTGAGAGTCAGATCATGCATCTACTGTAATTCTTCTCTATTTCTGCTTATTTGACTATGAAGATGATTCTTGCAATGCACCAATTTTCATGTCAATTTAGATCTAATTGCAATAGAGATTCTATTGTTAGTTTCCTATAACTGATAATTTGTATTCAAGTATTTCATTCTGATCCAAAATATGATTTTGAGTCTGAATGTCTTCCTGGTGAATATATGAATTTAGTAGATTGTTGGTTTATGTATTCATCTTTGTTATGTATTCCTCCTTATCAGATTGTCCATCAAATTTCTAGCTCTCAAAGTGAATTATATTGACTACGTTAAATGTTGTTGATTATTTGAATTAAGAGAGTTTTACCAGATCCTTAACTCATCCAACCTCCTTGATCCATAATCCAAACCAGTCAATCTCTGCAATAACTAAGATGTGCTAGGCATGTTTCTCTTTGCATTCGAGAGCATATTCTAGCGATAACATATGGCATGTATCTGAGATGGTGTTGGGATCTTATACCAATTCCACAAGTTTCTTCTTCTTCAAAGGTGAGTGGAAACAACCTACAAACAATATCATTGTGAACAATCTTTAGTAATTGTAACTTGCATTCATAATTTATAATATGTTCATATGAAATTGTATCTCCTTCACTATTAAACTTTACTAGATGGTCCCATTAAGGAAGTTTTGATGCTTGGACCTAGGATGTTGCTCACTAAATTTAAGAAGTTAGACCCCTAATGATGAGAGTTGGGTTCCTTGATGACTTGGCCTACCTTAACGATTCAATGATCATTGGTGGCTTGGATTGTGAATGGGTTAAGTTGGTAAACTATTTATAAATGTCTTAGCAACTTATCGAGAAGTACATGTTGGTGTAGCGAGACCTTTGTTGTTCATCCAAGTTATCAATTCTAAACCACCTTTTCAAACAAAAGGAGGGTAGTTATTGGATAGTTGGGTTCAAACATTAAGATTTCACATTATGTAAGGTAGCATAAGTTGTTTTTATTAATATAAGGAACATTTTATGCAATAAGATTTTGTGCTATGTGGAACATTTTTTTAGGATGATTATAAAGAGGTAGATCTTGTCCATATGTAAATAAAGGTTATTCAATATAAATGTATTCTCCACTTGAAAGAACAAAATTAGTATAATTTTAATCAAGTAAAATATACTTCTAGTTTTATACATACTAGGAGATAGCCTTTATCCATTACTTTATTCCTTCATTTTTTCATTTTAAACCATCCAAATTCATCAAATTCTTCACAAGCAATCAAAATAAATCCTCAAATAGTTCATACTCGCTTCATTCAAATTCTATATTTTAAAACTTATAATTCATTTTATAATTTCTATCTCTCACAAGGGATGAGTGTTTCCTATGGCTCCATGTAGATGGTTGAGTGTGTCTTGGGGTGGGAGAGAGTAGCTCCACTCATCCCCCATGCTAGTTTTCAAACTTCATAACCAATTCTAAGGGGGTCAATAGAGTTTTCTAAACTTTGCTTTTATAAACTTTGTTAGAATCACAAAAGCCTTGGTTCTGCAAAGGAAGGCAAGCAACCTTCTCCCTCTTTTGAAATTGATTTTCCAAGTTGCGGAAAAGGCATAAAACAATTAACTCAATTGTAGCTATTATGCTATGAAAGTAAGTAAACTGAAACAACAACTATGTGGAAAATTCTATGGTGCCACAATCATCCATATAACAACCTAATATTAGTTAACAATTTCTTGGAAATCAAAATAGTTCTAGCTTTCTTTCTTTACTTACTCACAGGAACTCTTGCTTGCTTGCTTGGCTTGTAGACCTCTTGCTTGCTTGCTTGCTTGGCTTCCAAACCTCTTTCTTGCTTGGATTCCAAACCTCTTGCTTGTTTGGCTTCCAGACCTCTTGTTTGTCTTGCAGACCTCTCCCTTCAATTTTCTCAATGGATCCAAAAATGTGAGGCATGGTTTGGTCCAAATGGGCACAATTGCACCCACGGTCCCTTAAAAAAGGGCATGACAGGAACATGTGCATGTTCCTAGAAACGCACATGCATTCTTAGGAACATGCACGTGTTACTGGGAATGTTTCTATGTGGCACATTGATTGGAGGTTTGGGGTTTGTCGAAAATCTCACATTAGGAATGCGTGCATATTTCTAGAAACGCACATGTGTTCCTATGAGTGTGCATTCCTTCTCACCCCGTTGCCACTTTATCATCCACCAACTTTGTGCACTCACCTGCATAATAAAATAATTTGATATAGTTTCACAGAAAACATTATGCGTAGATGAAGTTAACTTAAATAAAAAGCTAACAAAAATCATGGTTGTGTATGCATAAGGGAAAATCATCGAAAAAATTAGGGGGGGAATATTTTGGGAAGAAAGTCTAGCAACTTCTTTAAATAGTGTTCTTAAATTCATCCTATGCACCAACATACTATTGTAATAGAACAAATTTATAACTAGAAATCTAGAAAGGCTTCCATATCATAATTTCATACAAAAGGGAGACAATGCATGCAAAAAAAACATTGAAACCTTAGAAATAATAAGCAAACAATATACAATATCACATTAAAAAAATTCATAGGACAAGTAATTCAACAAGTATCATTTTCCACTTACCTCGCAATTTCCAAATTTCTATATTGGAGGGTTTTGGAGATCCCTTTTATAATGCAACTGAAAGTTGTAGTATCCCACGTTGCACTAGCACCCCTACATCCAAATCCCTGGGAAAGAGTTCCACTAACACCCAATTCCACAATGCAACTAAGAAACCCTAACGAAAACAACCTCAAGTCACAACTACAAAGAAAGCAAAGAAAACTGAATAAATGGAAAAGGTCACCCATGTGCAATGGAAGTGGGACTGAGTAGGAAATTAAGAAACCCTAACCAAAAAAAACATCAAACTGTAGCTACAAAGAAAGCATGGATCAACTACAATGGAGGCCAATTTGACCACACACCCATGCCCTCATAACAAGATTGCAAATAAGGGACAGAAGAAGAAAACACCAAAGTAGAGAGGCAAAATATGATTGAGGTAGAGGAAACTAAACAATGGACCCTACAAGAAATGACTCAATGGACCTAGACCACTTGTGCTTCTACACCACATACATAGCTCTGGTTTGGTGGACATTAATGTAGCTACAGCCAACATACTATTCTACACAGGATCATAATGTCTCCCCAACACCACCACCCCCACTCCAATTCCCAATGCACATGTCACCCTTCCAGTATTAATAGGATGGTAGATAAACAATTACCAAGAAAATAAGGAAAAATCACTAAAAATAAATCCTAAGTCAAACCATTGTTATTTCCATATTTAATCCATGTATATGGGTTGAATAATATGTGGATGAAAAATCAACATGTCCCGTGGGGACATAACCAAGGGCATAATATAACTAAACTAAACTAAGTTACTAAATAACCATTTTTACTTTCCCTCCAATAAAAAAATATGTCTTGATTTTACGTGTTGAGCCCTCTCACCCATTCAAATCCATTGGATGACGATCAATTCATCTAGATCGTACCACTCATTCAATACCATTGGATGACTATCAATTCATCTAGATCCTACCACGTCAATCCGTTATCGTTTCATTGTCTCTATAATCAGATCAAACTCATACCTACTTATAAGTATCTATATAAGAATCGCCATGTCCTCTTCCAAAGCCCCCAATTTGGCACAAGCAGAAAACATGCATGTAAAATTGAACTCATTGATGATTAAATTCTTGAAGAATATATCTAGAAAAATAGAAACAAAGCCTCTTGAGCAATCTTGTTCTTGGCATAAGACACAATTATCATGTTCCACAAGCAAGCATCTCATTCTATCATTTCGCCAAAGACTATGTGAGCTTCCACCATGCTTTCTCACTTTACATCCACCACCCTTCTTGTTGGATTTTGACTCCATCCCTAGATATAGTCATCCCATAGCCTTTCAAAGTTAGGAATGTTCTCGTGAGTACAAATACATTTGACAAATGATTCCCATGAAATTAGGAATCCATTTAGTGCCATGTTCACCAGTTTTACATCTACAATCTTCTCCCCCAACTATTGCAAGTTGATCACAAATCTACATGACCTTCATAAGGTAATTTTGATACAGCTCTGTTTCAGTGCAGAATTAGCCTTGTAAAGTAGACAAGCCATGTCCGATTCGGAAACCACAAACTGTAGCTTACGTCGAGGAAGAAGAAAGTAGATTTGACCAAGCTGTAACTCCTGGCAGGGGAGAAGCTCCCACATTTTTTGGCCAATGTAAAGGCCATCGGAGTTACAAATAAAATGGTCCGGACTTGTTATCAAGATCTGTTCGGCCTTAACTGGACGAGAAAATTGGTGATAGCTCCCGTCCATCAATATAACAATGGCTGCAGCTGCTCCTCCTCCCAATGCTGCGTAAGAGAGCTCTCCAGATGACATGCAGATTCCCATCCTTATGGCAAGCTTGCTTGATCAATATCTATCTCTCTCACCGAACAATCTACTTATACGAACGGCTCCTTATTTTTCTTGTTCTCGTGATGATAATGAGGGGAATGGAGAGAATATATAAAGAAGAAATTAGAAGATATTGTAATAATAAATTTGGTCCAAACAGACAAAAATTGCAGGTCTGCTGAACTGTCTGATGATAAATTATTCACAATTGCTATTATTGGAGGAGGCAGCGCTTATGTATGAATATTTATTTTATGTACAGGCGAGCTAAGGGCAGCTTCTGCTGTGTTCCTGGAAATTGCAGGGATGGGATGGGAATATTAATATCAATTGCAAGATAAGGCTGAAGGCATGAGGCGAGAGACATGGAAGCGACATGATGTATAATCTAAAACAAGTTGGATATCATGAGATTGAATCGGCGAGCGTGTCAGATATTAAAAAAAGTGCAGGCTGGCAAAGGTGTAGGAGTTGCCTGGTGATTTAATAGAAAATATAACGTACAAATTGGTCAATTAAGCACGCAGGCCGGCATCGGTACTGAGCATCCCGGCAGCCCAAATCCTAAAATGCTACGTTAATGGGGAGTATTTGTTAGCACAATGTATCATAGCAGCACACATTTTGGTCAACTATCACGGCACCATTGGCGAAGGTGGTGGCGTTTGCTTTTTTATTTTCGGACTGTTTGTTAACTATAAATTTATTTTAAATGTGCTAAATTTTTATTTGGTTTTTTAAGATATTTGCTCAATGAGATATTATTGAATAATCAGAGTGTTATAGGGCTTTTTCAGCTTGCTGAATCCATTTTTATATTCAAAAATGCAATTTAAACAATAAAAAGTTATAATTTTGTGGAAAAAACCTAAAACAATTAGACAAAACCATTGTTATACCCATGCAATATGGATGTAGGATAAAAATTATTTAAGATAGATTGTTTTTCCTTTAAGTTTAAGTTTTGTAGTACTTTGGGTTAAAATTTCAAAGGGATAGTTCGTTTGGGTTAGTAAAATTATTTAGAATTTGAAAAAATCTTAAAATGGCATGGAACTATGTAATTTATGGATTTTATGTTTTACTTAAAAATAAATTTATTTTAGTTTTTTTAATAAATAATATACAATTTTTATATAGATGTTTAAACATTTCTTATCAAATTAAGATGGGGTGAAGATTTGTCTTAGTCGTCATTAACCTTCTTATTTATAAGGAAAATGAATTTTTAGTCAATAAAAAGCAATGTTTTTTTTTTGAATAAAAAGAGAAAAATCCTATTAAAAAATTTTACAATACAAAAAGCCACATGGCAACAGTCTGTCAACTGTTCCGCCAAATTAGCGGAAACCGGAACAGATGGCAGACTGTGATGTCATTGTCAAAAATGTCAATCCGCCATGTTCCCTGCCAAATAGAAACCAAGGCAGGTGGCAGATTCGAGTCTCTGCACCACTGTGCTAAGCAACCATGAAAATTAAACTAAAAATTAACAGTCAAACTGTAAAACATGGACATGAACATGAAAGTAAAACGGCTATGTAGCAACGCAGAGAGCCAAGTTGAGAATGCTCATGATAGCCAAGCAAGTAAATTATCCATTTGCACCTGAGGTCGTGGCGCTTGGGTCGCCGCTGAGGGGGTCGTTCCTAGGCTGGAGCACGAATGGCCTGGCACAAGTCGGACACCTCTGAGTTGTTGGTGTGTTCGAGTAAGCCTCGTACAACATATCAATTCTCTGATGCATGAGGGTGTCTCAGTGAATTTGATCATCCATATGGCCTCTAAGCTCGAAAACGAGCGCTAACTGCTCTAGATGGAAGAAGGGTGGTGGTTCCTGGCTGAAATCCACCAAGACTGGGCCACCCTCCACCTCCAAACCACAAACTGTCGTCGCCTCACCTAAGTCCTCCTGAGCCACTTCCCTATCTCTGTTGTCCCGAGCTTCTCCTCCATTTCATGCTCCTCCGCTGCCTCCACCTCGCCTAAGTCTTTGATTTGAATGGTGTCCTTGGGGTCGAGGTGGAGGAATTCCTCCTCAATTATGCATGTAGTTTCTTCCCTGGCCTCCTGCTCGTGATGGAATGTGTCTGGAGCACTTGTGCCTGTTGGGAATTGGTTGGGGGATACCAATTGTCTGGAACAGTGAAGAGGATGGATTTTGGAGGGAACTGGATAAGTTCCTCTGGAATCACCTCTTCCACGTATGCCATCAGCGACATTCTGGCCTTCTCCCTTCGCTGAGTACAGGCTATGGACAAGGCTCACTCTAGTCATTGCACCCTCCTCTATCTAGCAGCGAAATTGTGTCAGGCAGGGCCACGACGCGGCCTGCCTCTTTCCCTCGGCATGGAGGAGCAAGGGAGGGTGCCAATGAGCAAGGTAAGGGTGATGGGAGCCAACTGGTAGTTGCATCAGTGCTCAGAGCATCCGGGTTGGTGGAACGTCGAGGTGAAATGGCTCCAATCTCCATTGTGTAGGATGATAACGCAGAGGTATGTCATGACCCTTGCACCAAACTTCTCCCATCCAGTGTATCTCATGACCGTTATTTTTCTCACACGAGGGAACTGTCCTTCGTTGCTTGACGAGCAGTAATGGCTTCCTTTCATTTAATGGTGAGGGGAAGGGAGCCGACCTACCATATTAATGGCGAGGGTCTGGGGCAGGCTACATGGCCGTCCTTCACTACATGGAACCCCATCCGGGATAATAAAAAGCAATAGTAGGCCATACTCCAAAATAAAATAAAAATAGTTTTAACCTAAATAGTATTTAGAAGAAAGCCCACATATTATTATAATTGAAGTTACAACCATAGAGTCATGTACTTGCAAGGAGCATTTAACCTTAATCTTATATATAACCAAATACTATCTTAATTACAACTCAACCTTTTAGTAATTCAAATTTCTAATTCTATACATTAATCATTTAATTTTTAATATAATTAAACATAATTTTAAAATTACACTGGAATAAATAATCATCATAAAATTTTCAAATTAATGTAAAATAAAATAAAATAAAATAGTTGTTTCATATCCATTCATTCAAGATGATGTAAAATTCATTGTGGGGAGAGGGGCTCTAGAGAGACGTCCATGTAACATAATACATTAAATTAATAA
>CBVK0100635129.1:0-11441 GCA_900067695.1 Picea abies | reverse complement strand
TAACATACCACTATTAGAAAAAATCAAATTTCACATAGTTATTCACAATTTCTATGAATTAAAACTGCATATTCGGAAATCTAATTCAATTTCCTATGTTTCATCATTTTACACCATATTAAAATTCATTGTAAAAGTACCTTGAATAATCCCTCCAAGTTAACAAATTGATGCATTTCCATGTTTGCATTACCACTAATGCATCATGACACACCATCATTAGCTTGCAAATGCTCATGGATCCTGCTATCAATAATGAAATGCAGAGGGGTCCCCTTCACCCACATTTATGAATGGAAGAGGTGCTCTCATCCTCAATATCCTCTTGGATCTTTTTGGTTGCAATGGTAGCACTGGGTTCTGCATCGATGATCCACTTTTCCTTATCATGTTCTAAATCAAATTGTGAGTAAGGATCTAACTTTTTTTCTTTATTATAGGCTAACAATGATTGTTTTGAGTGGCATTCATAGTGTTGTTCCAATGGATTTTTTGGAACTCACACCATTTTTTAGTGTCCTTCTTCGACTTCCCCTTACCATCATTTTCCTATGGCTTGGAATAGTTGTCTTGAGGTTGGCTCTCCTTTATATGTCCCTTGTTATATGAGTTAGGTCCACCTTGACCATGCTCTTATTGTGTTATATTTGTGAACCTGAACCTTTTTTTGAATTTTTGCTCAATTTTTATAGCATATCGATAAGTGACTCCTAGTGAATATATGTCCAAGAAATCCATCTCTATTTTGATGCACATGTGTAGGCCACTTCAATACTTCAAAACTAGTTGTTTCTGGGAGTCTCTGATAACTATATTTGAGTGCAAAGTATGGAATATGTTGGTGTACCTCGACATCGTCTCATCTCTCTCTTGATGCAGAGTCATCCATATCGTGTGATGGTCATCGTAGCTTCCAACTAGTTATAATTCCTTCTTGAGGGAATCAACAAAAGATTCCCAAGAAGGTCCTATATTTGTTATGTTTCTCACATTAACCTTCCCATGAATCTTTGACATGGGGAAGGGAATTAAGGAAGGTGATATTTTCGATGTTGCAAAATTTTTGAACAGAGAAATAAACCTTTAATAGATTTAACCATTTCTCCAAATCACATGTATCTATTTGTCCTTCAAATAAATGGATATCAAATTTATATTGTACCTTGAAGGGTGTTGTACCTCTGAAATGGTTTCTTGTTGAAGGTTTCGTGCCCACCATTAGTAGTCTTTAAAGGATATGGGAAAATTTGTTTATCATTTCATTCCTTTGTCGTGTGAGGGATTCCTCTAGCAACATCTTGATAGGATCTCATGCTCCTTCATCTCTCTTTTTTTATACTATGGGAGGTTTCTTGGGCTAGTGAGAACGACTATCCCCAAGTGAAACTAGCTCAAGACCCAACTCTCTATACCATGACCTTGTTAGGGACATGCACCAAGAAATAAAAAGGAGAAAAATTCTTTGATACCACTAATCCGGATTTTATAAGGAACGAAATGAAACACACATACAAATATTGTGGTGAGCACAGTAATACAATAAAAACCCAACTTCTATTAATGAATGAAATAAATAATATTGTAGAACACAAACTTTCTAGAATGTTGGTATCTTATCTCTGAAGAGAGAGAGAGATGTCAGCGACATACATTCGCAAAATATAATACAAGAGGTCAAAGAAATGGCATTTTAACATAAAACCCTAACCCTAGGAGGTGTAGCGTCAAAAGGTGTTTTGGGGCCCCAAGGTGGTTAGTTTCTACATCAATTTCTCATGGATGCAACTTTCACATGAAATATGTGTTTGTGTTGCATAGTAAATCATTAGAAACATATAAGTAAGTAATACAATATCGTGGCATGGACTTGATGTGTGAATGACAAACCTAGGCCCTAGAATTTCCAAAAAAGCATCATTGAAGTCCTCAAAATGATGTCAAAAGTTTAGGACCCATAAAATGAAAAAAAAATCATAAGAAAACTGCCAATATGGAGAACCATGTTGAGCCAATGAAAGAGGTGGGTGGCCACCAATATCCATCCAAATCAGGAAGATTTTTGAACCAGGATCAGGTAGACAAGACATGGGATATAGGCATTCAATTATTCAAATATCTAAAGCTATGAGACAAATCTATACACCAAGTCTTTAGATCAGAGAAGGGTAAAATGGATCAAGGAAGAAGATGTGTTTGTGACATTTCTTTCAGTTTTTAATATTTTAGAACATTATAGATCTTTCTACACTTTTCATGCGTCCATCGAAGTATGGTCATATTTAGCTAAAGAATCCAAGATTCTAACTTGTAACGTTTCATTTTATACTTTTTTAAGGTAAAAAAAAAAACTTTAGTACAAATTTAGCGATAATGGCCCCTTTGTCCATTGATATGCACTCACCAAGAAAAGATTTGCATAGTTGTTTGTTACTTTAAAATTTCAAACATTAACTCAAGATAACTATTTTATGTACTTAGCATAGGATATCTCAAAGTTTTTATAAGTGGGAGAATTAGTTTTGGTGGAATAGTTTCTGTGCAAGGAATTATGTGTATAAAAGGTAAAGATCCTATGTGAATGGAAGAATTTGATAGGGAGGAAAAAAAATGAAAAGTTTAATTTTGGCTTTCATGAAATATAAAAAGAATAATAGTTATGAGTAAGCATATTTTATCTATGCAATTACTTTTAATTTTTTATTTGTAATGATACATCATATTTTATTTCAATTAGAGAATATAATTGCCAAAACACCCAGGGAGGGAGGGAATGTATTGGACTATTTTATAGCATAAGAGAAAGAAATTTATTTAATAGGATTGTAATTAAGATTTCATTATCCACTAAATTATCCATTTTCTTTTAGCTGAAAGTGGAGAATGAAAATATTATATGTAAACTAAATTTACCAAAAAGGAGTTGCATTTTCCTAATGTGTAAAAAGACCACTTAACAATGTCACAAAATAGTTGTGCTTTCCTATTATATGAAAAGAGCAATTAACAATGTCACATGGTCTATCTCTTTCAGGGGAATAATAGAATTTTAACAAATATTTTAGTATAGATAAAGAAAAGGCTTAGCAATTATTTGTATGATGAAGAATGCAAATTGGTAAAGAAAAGGCTTAGCAATTATTTGTATGATGAAGAATGCAAATTGGCTTGAAGAATACTACTAACAATTATTTGTATGATGAAGAATGCAAATTGGCTTGAAGAATACTACTAAATTCCAATGTGGATGGATGCATGAATAAAAAACACTTGTGTGTAGGAAAAAATATATTTTCTTAGTAAAAGGCCACAGTGAATTGACAATTTAACTGTCATGCCAAAGAATTGGAAATAATTGCATTCAAAAAGCTAGCATATGTACTTTAACTTTATGAGAAAGGTATTAAGGGAAAGGATTCAAGCATTGCATTTCTTAGGAAAAGAAACAAGGGTTGTTTCAGAAGAATATATAATGTTAAGCGTTAATCCTTTTTCCAAGAGAAAGGTCCCTTCTCAAGTAATCTCCAACCCAGTTACACGGTAGTGGTTTCCTAAGTTAGCAAAGTGACACATATTCATAAAGGTGGTAATTTAAAATTTCGAGAAACTACACGAGCATCATGACTAGTAGCCCCTTTGCTTGGTTATTTAGAGAAACTACACGAGCATCATGACTAGTAGCCCCTTTGCTTGGTTATTTAGCACTATTCTAGAGGGAAAAAATAAGTAAATGCGGAGAAGAAAGCAATATAAAAGCTATTTCTCAATATGGTTTTCAACCTAATCATTTAAACAATGACTATTTCATAATTTTTAAAGTTGTTTTTTAGATTTGTCAATGAGAAAGGTAATAACTTAGCTATCTTTGGTTTTCTTTATTTGGCTGAGGAAGGAATACTCATCTAGTAGTATATGCTTTATTATTGTAGATATTTACAATTTATTTTGAATTATTCTAAAGGTACAAAGATATTCTCCAATGACATTTTGATGCTTTACGCATTTTTTTTAAACATGAATAAAATTAAATATAAACAAAAAAAAAATGTTAATAGGTAGTTCACATAATGATATCATCATCACATTTAATCATCACATTTAATGATGAAAAATTGAAGGTGGTTATTTCTTACAAGTAATTTAACCTTGAATATGATTATAGTGATCACTAGAACATTATGTGGATTTAATCTTGAATATGATTATAGTGATTATTGGAACTATTATGTTAAGAAAGGTGTAATAGAGACATGAAAACCATCTTTTCTATGTAAAATAAATTACACATTTGGAGGACCATGGGAGAGATAGAATACTCAAAAAATTACTTACTTGTCCACTATCACTATCAAGGGCTCTGATTTACCTTATCCACTATCACTATGGCATGCATGGATTAATTATATTTTAACACTCCCCCTTAACAAATACATGTTATTTTTCTTCTTCAATGTTCATTAACCTCCAAATATCTTACGTGAGCTTCCTTCTATCACTCATCCATATACATTCTCCCCCTTATCGAAGAATCTCTCTTATTCAACCTTCATCAAGTTTAGGATACAAGTCTACTTGTCACTCTCGTACCTATCTGATTGGTCAATGTTGAATTTTTTTATTTTCAGATCTGATAATTATTGTCTTATGATTTAGATGTTATTGTTATCATAGAATAATTACACACTAAAAACCTCAACTGTAAATAGATATTGTATGAGATGATATGAGATGATGTATTACAATTGAGAGCCCCAATATATATACTTGGGTGGAGTGTCCTTTCATTAATGTAAATTTATTTTCCATTAATTTTTTTTCATTAATTAATTTATTATTAATCATTAATTGTTGATTATATTTATATTTATGCATTATATTATAAATATATTATTTATATATTATATTTATGTTGATTATTATTTCCTCACGTGCACGTCTAATTGATATAGATCACTCCATCCTAGAGCAAGCATGTGAGAGAATCTCGAGTCTATCTACTCCTAGTCAAGAGAAAGACTAGACCTAGGCCATTCACCACTAGCAAATCCCTGTGAGTGAATGTATCATTCTCCCTTGGTCTAATGAGAATGACCAATCTGGGAGAATGTCTTCCTGATGCTACTAAATAGAAAACCATCAACATCTTAAGTGATTCACCACTAGCATAGCACCGTGACTGAATGTATCATCCTCCCTTGGTCAAATCAGCATGACCAAACTGAGAGAATGTCTACCCGATGTTGAAACATCAACACTCCCTCTCAGTGAGGGATACATTCTACATCACACCAAGCATGTATCTGAAGTACACAAACTTTTCCCTAGAATCATGATACCTATTTTTTTGTCTTGGGAGATGTTTCTCTCCCACCTAAACCTGAGGGTGAACTCCCTCTATGGCTCTCCCTCTGAGCCAACTAACTCTCTCTCAAATCAGGCTCACTCTGGTTCCACATGTGATAGCATCTAGCATCTTGAGTCTTTATCACTCCTAGTCAAATCATCATGACTAAGGAGAAATACTACACCTTGACCATTCACCACTAGAAAAGACCCATTAGTGACTGTATCATTTTCCCTTGACATGACCAATCTGGGAGAATTCCTACCCGATGTTGCATCTTGATCTTGTAGATCCATTTGGAATTCACCACTTGTTTCCCCTCAAGTCTCGGCACAATCTCCCACACATCATTCTTCATGATGGACTGATAATCTTCCATCATGGCATCCTTCCAAACATGTTGTCATGTTGCCTCCTCATAATAGGAAGGCTTGGAATCAATAATGTGGCTCATCAATTCCATATAACTCGAGAACCTACGAGGTTGTTTTCTCTCCCTGAAAGTACTGGGAGATGCATGCATCTCTGCATCTTGCAAAGTGTCACGAAGCCATGCTGGCCTCTTTATAGTCACTACAACATCTCTAGGTAGATCCTTTGGCTCTGTTGGCTTTACTGACTCCTCCTGATAGTCTCAAGGATGAACAATTAGGAAAGATAGATTTGTAACCTTATCCTTAGAACCCTCCTCCTCCTCACTAACGATCTCGATGTGAGATTCTCTATACATTGCATCTTTAAGGCATTCGTGCCCTGTAATTAGGAAAATCAAAAACAAAGGGAATGTGATTTCTCTATGTGCACAGGTCACGTGCAACCAAGACTATGGTCTCTCTATGCACAGTCCACTCTTGACCACAATTTTGGTCTCTCTCTGTGCATAGGTTTCTCATGACCACGACTATACAATTTCAAAAAATAAAAGATCTAAAGAACATCTATGAGATCTGGCACTAAAATGTTTTAACTAGCTTCAGAAAATACTTTGAAAGCTCTAATACCATGTTGAATTTTCTGATTTTCATATCTCATAATTATTTCCTTATGATTTAGATGCTACTGTTATCATAGAATAATTACACACTGAAAACCTCAATTGTAAGTAGATATTGTATGAGATGATGTATTACAATTGAGGACCCCGATATTTATACTTGGGAAAAGTGTCATTTCATTAATGGACATGTCTTTTCCATTAATGTATTTTCATTAATTAATTTATTATTAATTATTAATTATTGATTATATTTATATTTATACATTGATTATAAATATATTATTTATATACTAGCACAGTGGCTAACTCACAGTTGGTGAACGTCGAAAGTCTTACCACTGGTAAAACTCCTAGCGTAGTTAAAAAAAAAACCTAATTAGCACAATAAAACGCCAGGCCCATGAAAAACTGAAAACAAAAATCGAAAAACACAAATTGGAATAAAACACTGAAAACATAAATTGGAATTCATGAAGAAAAGAAAGGATGGGGAAAACACAACACCTTATGGGTCTGAGAAGAAAAAATTTGAATCTTCCATCTGATTGCATTACAAGGCCAGAGTTCTTACTGTAAGCAAGGTCAGAAAGGAAGCCTCAACTCACACGTTCACTGCTTCTCCATCGTGCCCTCACATTTTTTCTCCCATATTCTAAATCCCTCACATTTTTTCTCCCATATTCTAAATCCTCTCCATCGCATGCATAGGATTACATAATTATATAAGTAGAGAATCAAAACTCAGTCATTGAAGTAGAATTGAATTGGGAATGCATGTTATATTCATAAAACCCAAATTGAAACGACCTGCCACCCTACTATATGGAACGGAGATGGCCATAAAATGAAATGCCACATAACCATAAAATGAAACACACGCCTCCCTATGGCCCAGAAAATGAAACGCATTGTTGCACATGGCACGTACCTGCCAATCTAGTCCTCTTTGTAGCTTTAGAATTACTCAGACTAGTAAATTGGTAAATATTAAATGGTTCAGTTTCACATTCACATCTCTACACTATGTAAAAAAACCTTAATATTTGTTAATCACTCATATGTGGCAATCAACTAGCCACCATAGTAAATTTTAAATATGATCAAGTAAAAGTTAAAAAAAAACATGTAAAGGGATGCCTTTATAATAGTGAGGAAGTTAGTGGTTGAAATCACAACTATTGATTTATTGGAACTGCTAAAAATATTCCATCAATATTTAATCTTGTCCATACAAAACTGATTAAGCACTAAAAACCTATTAAATATGTCCATGATCAATAGGTATTCGACCTAATTAACTTTTTTAGATCCAAAAACTAGTGGATCAAAGACCAAACAAACAAAACAAAAAACAATTTGATCCATGAATTTGGAGCATCAATATTCATCACAACATCTTTTAACATGTAGAAAATGAAGATTAATTAAAAAATTATTATAAGTGTACAAGATAAGAACCATAAATTAAATTGTAATTCAAAATGGTATAAAGTCAAAGTTAAATGTTATTGGAATAGGAATGATCATAGCTTACTTATAAATATTGAATTTAAAAAAAAAAAAAACAATCATTCTATCGGTCAATCATAGTATTCATCATTAATCACTTTTAACTTGTAGAAAACAAAAATTAATTAAAAGATTATTGTAGGTGTAAAAGTTTATGATAAGAACACTATGTTAAAATTCCATCAATATTTAATCTTATCCATACAAAACTGATTAAGCACTAAAATCCTATTAAATGTGCCCATTGTCAATAGGTGTATGCTTTTCGACGTACTTATATTTTTGTTGATGATTATTTTGTCACATGCAGTCTAATTAATATAGATCACTCCATCCTATAGAAGGCAATGTGAGAGCATCTCAAGTATTTTTGTAACATTCTCCCTTGGTCTAAAGCATGACCAATCTGGGAGAATGTCTCTCGATGTTGCTAACTGGAGAACCATCAACATCCTGGTCCATCCACCATTAGAATAGCACCATGAGTGAACATATCACCCTCCCTTGATCAAATCAACATGACCAATATGGGAGAATGTCTTCCTGATATTGAAACATCAACAATTAATTCCACAGCTTGATGCCACAACCTCTCTATACTTAAGAGGCATCACTACATGTGCTACTATGAACCATGTATGCCTAGAAATAACAGGGCTTACAACATCCTAGGGACAATAAACTTTCCTACAACTTGGACCAAGTCTCTGAGGTGTCGGGCATGCACCTCATTACAACATTTTTCCAATTTCAACTAGGACCATTACAATCCTTCTCTAATCCTGCATATCACAAATTTGAATTGTCATATGTGTTACCAACTAGGAACCAACCATACCTTTGGAGGAAATATTAGTACATATATTAAACCACTCATAACCTTATGTAGATACTTCCATCTAACTAGACATCTAAGAACCTAACCACATGTTGGTTAGTTCTATAGGACAATACTTTCGATACGAGTTTATCTATATCAATCCAACAAGGTGGTATGCCAACTTACCATGTAAAAATGACAATCTAACAAATAGCTATCAGAAACTTCCTTCTGCAACAAATAGAGATACCTCAATCAATGTGAATTATCGTGACATCCATCACTTTGATGGTAACTAAGACCTTTACAATATTTTCAGTGACTCAATACTTTTATACCTCTTCTTATTAACAACTCAAACAACAAAATAAAAATGTCTACATTCAAACTACAATAAAATATATCTTGGATATCCTCGGCAACAAATACTCGTGCTATCACATGGGAAGGTCCTCGTGCCCTCAAGCCAGTCCTGCAGCTCTCTTGACTCATGGTTGTAGCACTAGTCCTTTCTTATCTTGACAATAAACGAATCAAAGTCACGCTGCACCCTATTTATCTACACGTTAGGCGTCATCTTCTCCTTGCCACGCTGCAGGAAGGAAACAAAGATCTCATGAACTGTCTGCAAATCTGTTCTATGTGTAAGAGACGGAGGCACATCGGCACTCGGGTCTCGGCGATTACAACGCCCAGACACCAAAAACACAACGCAGCGATATTACTGAGCCGCGATACGTGAGAGGGCCGTGGGACCCAGCACTTCGGGTCTCGGTGGTTGGAGAGGTGAGAGAGTGTGTTACAACACAGTGCTATGATCGCTGAGTTCCCAAGATGCGAGAAAGGTGTGGGGCTCGTAACTTCGAGGTTCGGTGATTGAAGCACCCAGCACGAAAATGAAATAACACAAAAACTCGCGATTCAATTAGACAAGCCGACAGATGATTCGAATAATAAAAACCAGAACAGAGTTTACGAACTCAATAAAAACAAGTAAAACCGCAGAGCACTACTCCAAACACAGAATAACAGATTCTATTCAAAATGCTTTCAATCTTTTTGTTTGTCACAAAATTACAATTCAACTATGGTATTTAAACACTAACAAATTTCCCCTTCGATCCTCTAAAAATTTTAATGAAGGCGGTGATGGTATCTGGTTTCCTTGAAAGGTTAAGGTGGCCACCGTTTAAGGTAATCTAAGACAAAATTGTAATCGGTGGTTAATATTCGAGTCTTGAAGGGTCAATACGGCCACTGATTCATCGTTTACACAGGGGTGGTGAAATGATTACATCCTGACACACTCCCTCTTAATCATTTCAGAGCCAAACAAACTAAAACTAGTAAAACAAAATTGTTGTAAACAATGCATTACAGCTTGCAAACCCCAATATTTCTTCTATGGCTTTTAAACAATTCATTTCCCAAAGGCTTCATAAATATGTCTGTAAATTGTTCTTCAGACCTGCAACACTGAACATAAATTTATTTTCCATTTACCATCTCTCGAATGAAATGCTTACTCTGTTTGTGAAAAACATGATTCTTTGATAGTGCAATGGCAGATTTATTGTCACAGACAATTTGGGTTGCATCATTCTTCTCATGCAACAATTCATTCAAGACTCTTCTCATCCACACATCTTGACATCCAGCTGTAGCTATTGCAACATACTCTGCCTCAGTAAAAGATAGAGTCACAATGGGTTGTTTCTTTGATGCCCATGCCACCACTCCAGATCCAAGACTGAACACATACCCAAATGTGTTCTTTTTGTCATCAATGGAACCTGGAAAATCACTATCAGTATATCCGATCAGCTCAAAGTTTAAGCTTGATGTGTATCGGATACCAAAACTAGTTGTTCCAACAACATATCTCAAGATCCTCTTTCCTGCTTGCCAATGAGTACTCTTCAAAGTCTCCATGAATCTCAAAATCAAACTTACAACAAACATTAAATTAGGTCTGGTTGTTGTTAAGTACATAAGTCTTACAACCAACCTCTTATACGGAGTTGGATCAATATATGATCCCTCATCATACTTGATAAGTTTAATACCAATTGCCATTGGTGTTGCAGCTCGCTTGCAATTCAGCATTCTAAACCTTTTCAACACTTCATTTGCATAGTTAGTTTGAGAAATAAAAATGTCATCATTAGATTGATCCACTTCAATTCCAAGAAAATACTTCATCAATCCTAAATCAGTCATCTCAATCTTTGTTTTCATGGTATTTTTAAAATCATCTACAGATAGATCTCCAGTAAAAATCAGGCCATCAACATACAAACAGACAATCAAAATTTTACCTTCTTGGTTTACCTTTGTATACAGAGTTGGTTCACTTGGACTTCTTTTGAATCCAACACTGATCAGGTATTCATCAATCTTTCTATACCAAACTCTGGATGCCTGCTTCAATCCATATAAAGCCTTCCTTAACTTATAAACTTTATCTCTATGCTCATCAATCTCATAACCCGGAGGTTGTCTAACATAAACCTCTTCTTCCAAATATCCATTTAAGAATGCAGACTTAACTTCCATCTGATGCATGATCCATCTATTTTGCGCTGCAATAGCTAAGACCATTCTCACAGTGTCAATTCTTTCTACAGGAGAAAATGTTTCATTGTAATCAATATTGGGTTGCTGACTAAACCCCCGAGCTACAATTATTTCCTTGTACTTTTCAACTTCACCTTATACATTGAGCTTAGTCTTATAAACCCACTTAACACCAATATTGTTCTTACCTTCAGGTA
>CBVK0100635128.1:0-11441 GCA_900067695.1 Picea abies | reverse complement strand
CCGAGATGGCAGGAGTTGTTGTCTAAATCAGAAAATAGGCTTAACAATTGGACTCATAGATTCCTCTCTCTGTCAGGAAGAATTTTGCGAATCAAATCAGTTCTAATGGCTATGTCGGTTTATTTGTTCTTAGTTCTAACAGTGCCTGCGCACATTTATCAGAAAATCTGATCAATCCAGAGAAATTTTCTATGGGAAGCAACAAAAAGGGAAAAAATGGGCATTGATAGCCTGGGAAAAATTGTGTGAACCAAAATCTAGGGGAGGCTTAGGAATAAAAGACCCCCAAAGGATGGGCCAAGCCCTGGCAACAAAAATCTATTGAAGATGGATTAAGATCCCATAAGCACTTTGGGCCAAGATTTGGCAGGGGAAATATGCTAGAGACATCCACCCTCAAGATTGGATCAGACTGGATGGAGATAGACTAACATCAATAATATGGAACTACGCTTGGAAAAATCAGGTGCTGGTGAAAAATCAAAGTTTTTGAAAGCTACATGACGACCAATCGACCCTTTTTTGGGAGGACGTGTGGGAGCAACGTCCAAATCTAAGCTCAGATGAACAACTATAGTCAGTCAAAGAAAAAATAATTTATATAGGAAGAACATATGTTGTTCAATACTAGGAGGAGAAACAACTTCCTATCATAGATCGAATAATATCATGGATCCATTCCTTCGACTGGCCTATATAATGGAATGAGTCACCTAGTCAGTTCATGGAGAAGATCCTCAAAGAATGCCCTCCTCCCTCAAGGCAGGGATAGGACATCCTCAGATGGGGGAAAAAGGGGGTCGGGAACTTCCACATTAAGGAAGCATACCAAGAAGCACTCAGACTTGGGAATGACCCCAAAAGGCTCGTCTAGACCAAAGTCTGGAATTCCCAATTGTGGCCCAAAGTAACCACCTTTCTATGGCTGGTTTTCAACAAAAAAGATATTACTTGGGACCGAATAATAAAAAGAGGGTTTGAGGGCCCTTTCATGTGCCTAATGTGCAATCAAGTGGAAGAAAAACTCAACCATCTCCTTAAGTCTTTCCCTTTAGCCTTGGAATTATGGGAAATGGGGGCCTCAATCTTCATAATTTTAGACTGAAATAGATAGAACATAATAAAGACAAAAATACTTGAACAATAATCATTACCGATATGCAATTATGAATCAGGCATGGACAATCTTCCCAGGCCTTCTCCTATGGAGCATTTGGAAAACCATAAGCAGAAGGATCTTCTGAAACAAGACTCCATCTATGAATCTTCTCTGGCAAGGGGTCCTGCACAATATAAGAGAAACCATTCCATAGATACCATGACAGGAAGAGGACTTGACAACGATAGGAAACGAGAAAGATCTGTTATCCATGTGGAATCCCGACAACGAGAAGTCTTTTCTTCTCCAAACAAACAACCCTGATTCGTGACAGGCTAGCAAAGAGACATGGGAACCCCCCCCAAGGGTTTCTTGAAAATGAATTTTGACAGGGCTTACAGGAGCAACCCAGGACCTAGGGTAGTTGATGGGATTTTCAGGTACGCCCAGAGAGAGATTGCCAGCCTGTACACTATCAGACTAGGATATACCACCGACAATGGAGCGAAATTAACCAGTTTACTGACAGGTTTGCAAATGGCGAAAGAGGGGGGTATTCAACAATCATAGCAAAGGGAGACTCCAAAATTCTGGTCTCGGCCTTAGGCAAGATCATCAATGCAGCCTTGCTGGACAAAGTCTCAAAAAATTGGTGATTTTTAGTTGGGATTGCGGAGGTGGAGCAGGCCATCCACGACACGTTAGTGATCATCCCAAGACATGTTAGGAGACAAGCCAACACTGCAACTGGCTATATATCCAATGTGGCAGTGGACCAGGTCCAAAGTGTGTCTCAATGGCAATGTCAAGACGTGAGTGTGGGAGAACTTTGTGATAGCTTCACACGTCTTAACCTCCATGATAACCAACTGCATGATAGGGCAGGTGGAGACTTGTGAGTACCGTGAGTGGGGTTGTCAGAATCCCAAGTGTTCCCATGATTCTAAAGGATTTCCACGATGGTCGAACGCAGGTCATTTCGGCGATAGGTGGATTTGTCCTGTCATCTGTTAGTTATTATTGGAAAAGGGAGGAGGAATTAATGAAGAAGTAGCAATGCGAGCCAAATAATATTGAGTTTCAAATTAATGGGAGAAGGACGAGGTTGCTACATACTCAACCACACCAGGAATAATAATGAGCAGGTTGGATCATCCCAAACCCCAAAGGAGTTGGATTAGCTTACGAAATAATGGGCGGAAGTGGAGAAAGTACATGATCAATTATCAGCGGAACAACAACCTCGACTATATGAGGATGAAGATCTCCCTTTTCCAGGATGTCGTGACTGCTTCTCTGAGTTAAGGCCGCTTCCCCTAGGAATAATAAAACTCAACCAAGGAGAGGGGGAGGGAAACAACTCTCAAGAGACCCATCTCTGATCAACAGTCATGAAGCCAGGACTGCTAGAAGAGATAGAATGAGGGACCAAAACTTGTGCTCAGCCAAAGAGAAAGAGATTATGGGGAGAGTCCAAGAGGTAGTTTTGCAAAAATGGAAGAGCATGACTGATGAATAAATTTTGAGGTCTGCTAAGGATTGGGTCTCCAACCCTAGGAAATCTTGAACAAGGGACACTAACTTCTTTCTTATATCATAAGTATATTGGATGACAAAGGCAACCATGGCACAACAACAAGCAAAAATTTGAGCCACCTGCTAAGTGATATGGTTTTTGGAAGAAAAAATTGAGTTATTCTAGAAGGAGCAGTACGACATCCACTTCCATGAAAGGGAAATTATTCCCAAGGACACACATAAGGATAGAAAAGAGGAAAAGAGGGAGCTGATAGGAACCCAAGAAAACACAATCCAGGTGGTCGAGGAGGAGGAACAGTCGGAATCCAGCAAATACATAAGGCATCGACTGGTAAACGGACATGGCGCTTAGACCCTCCATGGAGTTATGATGACCCTAGGTAGTTTTTTCTCCCAAAGTTAGTGATCAAGTTAGTTTGGGTAGAAAGTTTTTTTTTTCTTTTGGGGATTTCCCAAACTCCTCTGGTTATTTAATGCTAAGAAACCGGGCTCCATATATAAGTCAATGCTTACTATGGATAGATTGTAATCAGAGAAGATTAAACTTTTGTTTTACTCTCAACATGAACATGCATAGTCAAACTCTAGATATAGGGAGTTGACGATAAAAATCGCAACGAGGATTTTGCCCGCAAAGTATTGCTAAAAACCTATTATTTATAAGCTAATGATATATATAATACTAGTAGGTGGGACCCACTTGTAGACAGGGATGATTTTAAGGATGGAAATTTATTTTAAAATGTAGAAACCTTGGCGAATCTTACTAATCCTTCATATGCCAACTATAAATGTTTGGCGATTTTTTTGTAAAAATATTCAAATTTCTAAGGATTTTATATAGTTTATATAAAATTTTGGTGATTTTTAAGGTAAAATAATTTTTTCCTTTAGAATTTGGGCGAATCATTTTTAGAATAGCGAATCTTTTTTTGGGAAAAACCATGGAAAATTAGCCCATGAGAGAAATTTAGTCCCTAAAATCATCCCTGCTTGTAGATTGGAGGATCAAAGATAGTCTTGTTACACATTTTATGATGTTGTTCAATTATTCTTACAGGGTTCTACATGATTGATGGTCAAATATTGGTTTTATTTACGACATAATGACAAATGGATAATGCATGTCATGTGTGGGTTTCGTTACTCTAAGCTCTAAAATTCCATGTGTGAATGGCTTGTATTCATTGTTATTACAATGCTATTGGCGCCACAATTTATTACATGTTACACTTGCACAATACACATGTAAGTCATGACAAGAGATAAAAGCAATATGGAATAAATCTAAGGAAGGAAACTATGCTATGCTACGCTATACTATGTGCAAATGAAATTAAAAGGATTATTGTTAGTCTTAACTAGAAATGTTAGTGGCTATACAATTATTATTGAGTTATCCTTGGCACACTTGATATACATTATGGTATGTTTTGGCAATGGTTAATATGATATCGGATGGCACATTTGGTAAGCAATGTATGTTAGTTTCAATGCATGGATTAATGGTTGGGTAGTTGTCGTGTACTACGTAATTGAATGAAGGGAGGACATAAGCGATGTGTAGTAAATGCACGTCACTACATACCTCTCCCACTAGTTGTCACCCTTGTTTGGTTATTGTTCAATTGATTTTTGTTGTGGTTAAGATCTGATATTCAGGTGAGGAAGAAACTGCTCGACCAAGCTTGCATTTTTAAGGCCATTTGGTTACAGGTATGTTTTTTTCACCCATCCATGAAATCGCTCTGTTTATGAAATAAATATTGGCTCAGTGATGTATTGGTCTGTGTTTTTCTTGAGGCTGGCAACTATGTAAACTCATGGTGTTTCTCTGGAATGGTTTTTTGTGTTTTTCATTGCAAATGGAAAATTTGATTGTTGAAGTCGTGAATTGTTCTGTGTGGTGGAAGCCGTGAAAGATCTTTGTTGTATCTATGGGTTTTTGTTGGAGGGTTTCATTCCGTCTTGACTTGATGGACGTCTCCTCATAGTCTTCGTAACCACACCCGACCGAATTTGTTGTTATGGGGTTGCTATGTAATTTTTGAACCACCTTTGTGTCACTACATATTGTTCTCCACTTGGTCGTGGGCTCATTTTATGTTATCAGTGTCTTCATAATTGGTTATGGTGGCTATTATGCCAAGAGGATTTCCTTAGGTTTGGTTGCTATTACATGAGCTCTGCATTTATATCAAAATTATTCGAATTTTGGGGAAAACTACGAGGGTTATGCCTTGTGTGTTCTCAGTGTTGTTTACTGGCCAGTAAGGAACCTCTACTCCTTTGTTCATAATCTCTCCTACCTGAGTTTGAATTTTCACCCTATCATACGAGTTAAGGGTTATAATGCATATGGTTCCACCTTTCTTTTCTCAAGGGTTTCTCACTTATTGTCGACAAGGTCGACCTCCAGTCTCCTTGTGTTGGTTCCACCGAGCGAACCATTGATTATTTAGAGACCGATTTTGATTAACTGAACCAGTTACATCCTGTCGAGTATTGTGTGACTGTCATGAGTTGGTGGTATAGAGTTGATAGTGGTTTTGATTATTGGTATATAGTCGCTGCATTATTTATTATGACAGTTGGATCGATAACTCAACATTTTTAATGTTTTCATCAGGAGTAATTGCATATATACAGTCACATAAATGCTTATTTGTGTTATGCATTGGTATGTGTGTTTCCCACAACATGGTATAAGTTGAAGAGATGGTTGTTGTTACTATGTGTTTAAATTGCCTGATCGATATTATTGCAATTTAAGGTATTGATAGTTGTGGCTTGGTTGTCTATTGTGTATGATTTATGTATATCGTGCATCAAATCGACTTATTGCACCATCAAAGATGGGCACCGGTTTTTAGTAGTATGGTTTCATTGCACTTTAAGTGTTAAATTGGTTAAAGGAATGGAATCGGGCACATTTTAAAAGATCTTGTGTCTATGTTTGATTTGAGGAATCAATTTATAGACAATGGTTAAGGTTTTGATGCTGAACATATTTGAAACAAATGACTGTGTGTTCATTGGAATTTCATTTTAAATATAAAATGGAAGAAGTGAGAGGAAACATAATTCTTACACAGGATGTTTGGAAGGAATATTGATTTTGAGTATGATGACCTTGTGTTAATTAAAAGGATTGAATATTTAAATGTGGACAATGAACAAGTGTTAACACACAGTATGCTTTTAATTGATCAAAATAATTGTTTAGTTGGTGTTGGATCGTTTGCATTAAATACATAATTGTTTTATAGATTACTTAATTGATTTTACAAACATTATTCGCTCTTTTCCCTACCATTATTTCATTTTTCGCACATTACAATCCCCTCGCCTTCCCATATTCATTATCCACTCCATGTTCGTAAAATTTAATTACAGTTAAAGGAAACTCTATATTATGAGAGTTTAAGATCGCAAGGATGGATTACAGTGACATATTCTTTGGTTTGCATTACAATTGATTGTTTTTTGTCTGTGAGTAGCAATCATGATCTTTTCCCCCTCATTTTAACATTTTTCACTCAATACAATGCCTCGCATATCCCATAACCTTTGTTCACCCCTTGCTCATTGACAACTATTAAACAATTTGTATGGATTGGATTGCATGAGTCTGATATGTTGCTGAGCCAAATTTTGTTTCATATTTTAAAAGAGTTGTCATGTATGGTTGTTAAAGAAAATATTTACTAATCAACTATGCATACGGGAATGATCTTTTTCAGCAGAGGTATCCATGGTCAAGGTAACCGAGGAAGAGGTAATTGGAACAAGGGCCCTAGAAGGCTAAGATTATATATACACTTTGATGCAGACTCGCAAGAGTTAGGCCAACTATTTCAAGCTGGATTTTTTAACTGGATTGGGCAAGGGGTGGTCCAACCTAGGTCTGAAAGGCCTCCCTTCCAAGACCCACACGTCCCTGTTGTCCCTGTGCCTCCTCATGTCTCACTACAGCCCGAAGTTCTCGAGAATGACAGATGGCAAGAGATTGTCCACCTGACAGTCTCCCAACATCGTGGCTGGCATAACTTGTCTTTACCTTCTCCCCCGCCTATCAATCAGATTGTCCAAGCTGCCCCCGCCCATTAATCGGTTCAGTCTTCCCATGAAATAAAAATTTTGAAAACCGAGGCCCACCATACCCCTGAAAAGGAAAAATCCAGTGCTTCCCCTTCTTCACCCTCAAATGACTTTGATAAATCTGTGTCCTCCCACATGTATTTGAGAGATGATTGCTCTCATGTGATCAACGATATTAGGCCTAAAGTCTCCACACATCCTAAGGAAAATTCAGAGAGATCAAAAGGTGATAGCAACAACAAGGGAAGGATTGCCTCCCAGAGTGGAAAATATGGATTTTAGGATTTTTTTATTTATTAATTGTTGAGAATAGTTGACTTCTGAAATTTTGGACAACACACTATTTTTGGATATATGAATTAAATATTTTGGAAATAATTTCAATTATCATTGAGATAAATTGTCAAATATGAATGTGATGATGGGAGTCACAAGGAGGGATGTTTTTTTTAATTAACTAGTTGTGTTATGATTGTTAAAAGCTAAAGGGAGTCACAAGGGGTCCCACCTACTAGTTATTATTTATTTAAAAACCCTTATTATGATTTATTACTTTTCCCCCTTAACTAAAAAGTTGGTTGAGTTTTAGTTAACTTAACTAATGAAGTAGTTCAACTACTTCAACCAATTCTAATTTTCTTAAAGACAAAAGGAAAGGGAGGAACAAGAGGAGAATAGAAGGAGAAGCATACTAAGGTTTTCTCTTTGAGATTTTGTTGAGATAATTCAGTTTCCATTCATTCCTTAATTCATTAGAAGCCTAATTAATTTTTATGATAGCATGGTCTTAATGTAAACACCAAGATTCAGGGCTGAATTACATCATTCAGACACTTGTTTTTCATAGGTGTTGATCTATATTTGATAGTCTGTTTAGACTTGTTTGTTTGTGAATTAGATTTCATGACTGACAAAGAATATTGTGTAGAGTCGAGTGGGAAAAAATCTCTGGCAAGATGATCCATCTTTTAAAGTTCAGTTTTTGATTTTCTGTCAGAAGTCCTTTTGTATGTTTCATTGGGGGCGTTTAAGTTTGACTTTGGTCCAAAACTTCCTCAATAAATTTTGTAAAGAGAACGATTCTTTGATGAATTGGAATGATATAAAGGATTTCTTTATGTCTCATCTATTTTTATTATTGACTTGGTGTCTTTACTTCTGTCTCTATATTTATTTTAGCATCTGATATATTCAGAAAATTACATAAATAATGATTTTTTCAGCAAGCTTTTATTTATAAAAAAAACAGCCTAAGCACTTGTAAACAATACTCGTGAATTAGGATATTAATTTTGATGGCTATAAACATAGGGTGACATTCCTGTCTATCTTTATTTAGCCAAGAGGGATCTGAAAATGTTTGAGTAAGATCATTTCATATCTTTTCCTCAACATTTATTTGGCGACCATATTGGGGAGATCTTCAATATCTCTTTGGTTAATTTTTATGCTTGATTAGCATCAAATACATATAATTGTTAATTTTTATGCTTGATTCTTTGATTGTTTTATTTCTTAATGAATGTGCCTATTGCAAGGAAGCTCAATATTGAGCCCGATCTTCAAGATCAGACCAACATTGCTTTGAATTTGTTCAACACCATTTTAGACACTGCCAATACTCATGCCAAGCTTAATCATTCATGGGCAGCAATTGAACGAGATATTAGTGCCCAGGATGTTGGGAATCTAGATGTAGACAAACTAGAAATCAATAGTAACCTTCTTATTCCTTCAGTTTTGGCCTTACTTTCATGTCCTTAGACTCTCGTGTTTCTAGAAGAAGAAGAGGCTTATCACCTGAAATTATTCCTATTGTTGAAATAGGAAGAAGGAACATTGTGTTATCAACCCAAAAAATTTCTCTAAGGAGAACTTTGTCTGATTCATCCAATTCGTCTTTATCTCCCTCACTTATCATCCACAAGATGGCATCTAGTGGTGGCTCTGGTGGCATTGGAAGTGCTTCCTCCTCTCAGTCTTCAACTTCGTCAGTGATTGGTATCTTATATAGCCACCATATCCATGTCCAATCTACCACAAATCCCACCAAATTCATTAAAAGGTATGGGATTTTTTATTTTGAAGAAGATGCCACAACCACACCATGGCATGTGTCCTCTCCTCTTAACCTAGCACCTGCTACTCTTCCACTTCTTAAATTCAAAGAGAATCTCCCTAGGTTTTCAGGAAATAACACTGTCACTACAAACGAACACTTGGTGGAATTTTCTAATGCTTGTCACAACATAGGAGCCAATAACAACGATACTTGGATGCGCTTATTTGTCAATTCCTTGGAAGGAAAGGCTGCAGCTGATTTCTTTGAACTTCCTTATAAGATTCTGTCTACTTGGGAGGAGTTATTTTATTAGTTCAATTCCACCTATGGGCAATCTAAAACCCTAGCTGAGCAGTTACGAGAGTATAGTAACATCGCCTATAAGGATGGTGAGACCATCAAGTCCTTCAACTTGTGTTTCACTAAGTTATACAATCAAATCCATGAAATCATTCGACCTTAGAACCAAGCCGCTTTCATGCATTACTACAATGCATTACCTTCTTGATATCATCATAGGCTTGAGGGAAACGCCATTGATAACCTTGGTTCCACTCTGCATACTTGTTTAGAGTATGAAGAACAACTTGAAAGAACAAGCCTTCCTGAGGGAGAATTGGTTAAACAGACAGACATGTCCGCCCTATTATAGCTAGTACAAGATATGAATAATCGTATGATAGCGTATGAGAGAAAAGGAAATGTATCCCCTCTCATCCCTAG
The DNA here is from genome assembly GCA_900067695.1 of Picea abies. Lineage (NCBI taxonomy): Eukaryota > Viridiplantae > Streptophyta > Pinopsida > Pinales > Pinaceae > Picea > Picea abies. The sequence continues at coordinate 1,917 of CBVK0100635128.1, read as the reverse complement.
AGCTTCATCCTCTTCTGCAACCCCATTTAGAAATCCAATTGAAAATAATTTTCATCCTAAAGCTATCATGCCTTGAAGTTGGTGTAACTTTTGCGAGGAACACCACAAGGAAGCCACATGTGAGGTAAGGAAGAGTGTTGGAGATAAGATATTTGGTGAAAGACCAGAAACTACCATCGTTGTCCTAGATTTTGCAGATCCAGACGATGTCATGATAATTAATACTAGGAACAAATCCTATGGCCCCAAAGGAAAATTTGATCCTCTATGCAATTATTCTAGCCTGATTTCATCCTCACCAGTTTCTACTGTTCATGTTCCTAAAGTTCCTGACAGTCAAGGAATTACTTCCCCTCTCCCCTCTTCAAAATACAATATTCTGAATCAGTTGGCCAACATCAAAGCAGATAAAACCCTTCTGGACATGGTTGTCATCCCTGAACAACAGAGGCATCTGAAACAATTCATGGAAGGAAAATATTCTACTGTAGCCAACCTCTCTGAAGAGGTGAATGAAGAGGATTCGTCTGTAAATAAATTAGGTGTACATAACTTTAGATACCCTGTAAAAAATCCCCATTTTTATATTTCTGTAAATATTATGGATAATATATCCCATTGTTGCCTCATTGATGGCGGTTCGGGCCCAAGTGTGATGTCGAAGATTATTATGGAAGAGTTAGGACTATCTTGTACAAATGAAAACACCAGAAGCATACTCTCTTATAATAGTCTACAACAAACAAGAATAGGTGATATTAAAGATGTGACCTCAATTTTGTGCGCACACTCTAAAATAAGGACAACCCTTAGCATTCAAGTAATTGACATGCCAGTAAGAAATTACTCAATCATATTGGGAAGAGATTGGCAAGATTTGATGGGTGGATACCTCTCACTCGACGAGACAAACTTATCCGTTACTTAGAATGACAAAAACATTATAGTCCTTAGAGAGGGAAGTATTTCACATTACATAGAAAGTGTTCCACAACCTAATGTGAACTATATCGAAGAGGACCTAGGGGTGTATTCCATCTTTGATGAGGAAGGTAATATCCCCTTGGAACAGATTGGTTTAGATGATGGTATGTGTCACATGCACTTTGATGGTTCATGCTCTAGTGAAGGTAACAGAGCTGGCATAATCTTGTACTCTCTTGTGGGGAAAATTCATAACTTTTCTTACAGGTTGTTGTTTTCTTGCACAAACAATGTCACTCGAATCTTTATTATTAGGCATTGAAAACACCTATAATCTTGGTTGTGGTCACCTTTCAGTTTTTGGAGATTTTGAGCTTGTTTTGAACCTTGTACGTAAGATATACTCTCCTAGAAACAAGTTGATGAAATGATATACCCAAACTGTTTGGATTGAACTTATTAACTTTTAACATCACTCATGTTAAGAGGGAATTGAACTCAATAGTTGATCGGTTAGCTGTTTTTGCAGCCTCTCCTAATCGACAACTTCTGCCACATATACCTGATTGTACTTTTTAATCTCTATATCATCCACATATCCCTGACAATATAAAATCTTGGTAGATCTTCCCTAGCGATGAGAGAATATGTGCTTTCATTCAAAATGAACCCTATAAGCCCAAGGAAATCATATCCATAGAAGATAAAAAGATTCCTGAAGGCTTGACTCCTCTAGAGATTTTGTTTAAATCGAGTGATGTAGGAAATAAAGAGAAACATAAAGAAGAGGAGTCGAAACGGAAGGTGGGTGAAACCATTTCCTTCAACATTGGGACACCCAAGTCTCCAAATAATGTTAAAATAGGTGCCCAATGTTCTGATGAAGAGAAAATGAAGTTTTTCGAGCTACTTGGTGAATTTTAAGATGTTTTTGCTTCGTCTTATGAGTATCTTCATGGTTTTGATCCTGGTATTGTTGAAATAATGTAACTG
>CBVK0100635127.1:0-11441 GCA_900067695.1 Picea abies | reverse complement strand
TACAGCTGGCAGTGTACGGTTAGTCTGTTGAGTATACAATATATTTAACATAAAGAACCATACGCCACTTACTTATTCCCCTTGATCCCCTAACCATTCACTCAGTTCGGGTTGTACTACCGGCGGCGCCATTACCAGTGAACCAGGGAAGAAGAGGCAGTAGCAGCTGGGGCGGAGGTGGACGCAGAGGCGAGAGCAGGGATAGAAATGGATCCGTTAGGATCTTTCCGGGGGTAGAGGAGTGACCTGCTAAGGGCAGCTGCCGATTCGCTACCCGACCCATCATATCCTAATTGTGTTATCGATACGAAGAGTCATTCCTTCTGAGAGAGGAGATTATAACGTTTGTGATAGAGGTGAGTAGTACGAGTCTTGTAATCAGGAGCCATATCCGGATCGGACTCCAGATATATATAAAAAAACAAAAGCTATTGGATTTAAAAGACCTAGATGTAAGAAAACATAACCTAGTTACTTATTAGCTTAGATCTAAAAATACAAAACCTACGCATTCCTTATATCTAAAATACTTAAAAACAGATCGTATGCTATATTTATATAAAAAAACAAAAGTTATTGGATCTAAAAGACCTATATGTAAGAAAACATAAGCCAGTTACTTATTAGCCTAGATCTAAAAATACAAAAGTTATGGATCCCTTATAACTAAAATACTTAAAAACATAAGTCAAGTTGGAGACAAGTTTCATTCCAAGTGTATTTATTTCCTTACATCTAAAAAAAATATACTAAATCTTATTCAATAGAACACAAATTTAAAAATATCAGCTCACCAAACACTAGGCTGCTTGAGGCATCTTATAATGGAGTTATTCAAGCTTTAAATAGGATTTATGACTTATAATACCATGGGAAACTATCATGGGTTTCCCAATACCATGGGCCATAAACCACCAACAATCAGCCCATTAATAACCAAGTCAAGATTAAGTAAATAAATATTAATGCACATTTTATGCTTAATTCACCATAAAACAAAACATAAGACAGCTACTTATTAGCCTAGATCTATAAATACAAAAGTTATTGAACCCTTACATCTAAAATACATAAAAACATAAGTCAAGTTGGAGCCAAGTCTCATTCCAAGTGTATTTATTTCCCTACATCTAAAAAGAATATAAAAGATCTTATTCAATAGGACACAAATTTAAAAAGATCGCCTCACCAAACACTAGGGGGTTTGAGGCATCTTATAATGGAGTTATTAAAACATTTAAATGGGATTCATCACTTATAATACCATGAGAAACTACCATGGTCCATAAACCACCAACAATCAATCCATTAATGACCAAGTCAAGATTAAGTAAATAAATATTAATGCATATTGCATGCTTCATTCACCATAAAAATATATCTTGAGTACAATCTCAATAAGTGAAATCAGATCCTTCTAAATTTCTAAGAGGATTTTGAGAAAAATTAACTAGAAAAATGTCTCATTTTTTTAAAACATAAAACATTTAGAATAAATTATTTGATATATATATTTTAATAATTAATATAATTATATATATATACACACACTTTTGAAGGATTTTTTTAACTCATATGATAATTATTTATATAACAAATGATAATGGGTGGACATTCAACATTATAGATATGTTTTGGATGTGGTAACCTCTTCAATACTTTGTTATAAAATACATCTACCTTCATTCAATGTAAGAAAAAGATAAAATAAAATAGGCTTGTAAAAATCGTATAGAGTTATAACTTGTAAAACGGTAAGTTTTCTTTAAAAAATCTCCATCACTATTTTTAAAATTTGTGCATCTTGGAATTGTTTATATTATGTAAATATTGTATACAAAAATTGATCATGCATTGCTTGGTAATCACACATTTCTTGGGAATGTGATCCACAACAACATATAAGCTCCAATATATAAGAATCCTTATGGCATTGGAATAAGTACAAAGGAATGGTGCCTCTAATGTGATCTCCAAGATATTTGTATGAAGTCACTTCCTCCAAGTTGTTGTTTTCATATATGAAGGTATTATAAGGGATCTTATTGGATTTAATAATCATGACTTTAGCATTATCAATATTAACATTCATAACCGTATTGGAGCAAAAATCCTTGAGGATTCTTAGTTGGTTTTCAAGATCACGCAGACTCCTTGCCATAAGAATGATATCATCGACATAAAGAAGAAGATTGATTATTGTAAGAGTGAGAGTAGGGCTGACACAATGTGATTTTTCTAGCCAATCTTCCAATTAAAATAGGAATACGATTATTATTAATTTTACCTTCAACTTCCACTATAGCGGATTAGTGATCATCTTGTCATCCATCCACAGTTGCATTGATCCTGTGTATGCTTATGCCCACATCTCCTACTATAGAGTCCTCCGAACTGTGGTCCTTCCTATTGAAGTTAAACGTGGACAGTTCCTTCTTAAATGAGGTTCCCCACATTCTCATCATTTTAATGGTTCCCTTGGGCTATCCCTAAAATTCTTCATTCCTAGATTAACTAGTCTTTGTCCCCCTTGGGTGTTCTCATTATTGGACTAAAAATATTTCCTTGGGAAATTCTTTGTCACATCCCGGAATGGGGCTCGTTGAAAGACATTCTTCGGTTGATTCATTCTGTCTTGTTTCTTATCTTTACAAGCCTTGGGAAGTTCATTGCATTGTTTGTACTGGTCATAGCACATCTCGGCCTTTCTAAAAACTTCACTCAAGGTTTTCGAGTTTTTTAACTCAATTATGCCCTTATAGGATTGTGGTAAGCAACTTAGGAACCGTAGGATTTTTACTTTGTCTTCCCTAAGATAAGGCACAAATCTTAATAACTCAAGAAATTTATTTATCAGGTCATCCATGGTCATTTGGCCAAGTCTTAGCTAATAGAATTCTTTGGCCTTTCTCTCATAATAACTTTATGATAAATATTGTTTCTTAAATTATTTCTTGAAATCCAACCATTCCTTTTGTTTTTCCTTTAATCCCCTGTCCAACTTTAGGTCCTGCCACCATACGCTCGCCTTTCCGTTCAAGTTATAAATGGCTATTCTCACCTTCATGTTGATAGAATAGTTATAAATCTTGAAATACTTTTTTATGTCTAGTAACCATGCTTCAACCTCCTCCCCTCTCTTGGATTCTCTGTCAAAGGTGGATGGTTTGATTTTCTTAAATTCACCCTCTAGGTGGTTCACCTCTTTCCTCTTTATTCTAGTTGTTATTTTATTTTATGTTGACGTTGTGCCTTCAGAATAACTGTTCTCATTTTCTATTTCGGGACAAGAATTTATGTAGGCTCTTTTGTTGACCTTTTCTTCCTTGTCATTATATTTTTGGGCTCTTCTTTGTTACTATGATACAAAACATTACTTAGTCTATTTCATGCTAGTTTTTCATGTGCTTTTTTTAATTTCTCATTATCTTCCTTGAAAACTCACAGATCCACGATAAGGTTCCCCATTGTTTCGAGAACCTGGGTAGTTGAAATTCCTTCACTGTTCTACCTAGGCTCTTTAGGAGATCCTTGTTAGAGATTATCCTCAAGTGTGATCTCATATCATTCTATGATTCCATTATCACAACAAAAACAAAAATTTTATGTTTGTAATAGTAAGCATTTTTGTGAGTTTTTCATTAACATAATAGCATGCACTAAAGAATACATTTTTCCCTATTTTGTGGTCCAAGTGTTGTAACCTTTGTTGTGATATGATATGTAATGTTCCCCAAATTTACCAAATAAAAAAATATATATATTACGGACATTAAATCTCTTTCCTTTTGAATAAATTCTTTTGAAAGTCATAAACTTAATATATGTGGGTAGCTTTGTCATCACTATTGACTTTCACAAGGTTTACATTTACCATTTCGTTGATGCAACCATAATATCATATATAAGAGACTTTATCTTTGAATTATTCCATGCTACACAGTACCCACATATATAATAGTTAAGGGACAATGTAATATCCCCAGAAATAAATTATTATTGAAGTTTGAATACACTACGGATTTATTTCTGTTTTTGGAAAATTCGAATTTGGGAAATTATTGTCATTTATGGAAATTCCAAATATGGAATTTGGTTAATTGTAATTTATTATTGTGACTGCTCGGAGAAGATTTGATTTTCTCAACCAACTCTTTGACTATGAAACTTGTAAGAAAGAAACATTTTTTATATTTATTGTTGAGATACAAGTGGAACAACTAGATTGAAATCAGCTAACCATGACTCCTTGAGTGGGGAACATGTTTGAACTACCTCAGGGATGAATTTTACATGTGGAAAATCAGGAATTTGGCTATTGGCAGCCCCTAGAAATCACGGATTTGTAAAACTGCGAAAATTCCCAAGGAGAAAATACCTAGGCAGAAGATGCTTTTGCATATATAGCATATGGGAAGAGGAAGGATGCTGCCGAGTATGCTGGGGGAAAACAATATCACTTGTTGTTATGAGCATAGTTTTCTAATAGTGAGGGAAGGAGAATTTTCTGATTTGAAAGAGGATTATAGCTAAGGAGGAGTTTTGGAATTCGCCCTCATGGATTCATGGTCAAGCTACAGGATGATCAAAGCAAGTAGATTGGTTGTTATGTTCTATGGTTATGTGGAACTTGGTTGTTCCATTTTTTGTCCCAACACTTTCTTTAAATATGTACATCTACTTAATCCTTGTTGAACTTGTTTTATTGATTATTAGCTGGTAGAATGAAATGAATTTTATAATAATCCCTTAGAGTTTGATTGTATTCATTGAGTAAAGTTAAGAAATTTACTGTGTGTGTTAGCTCTTGATGGATTTGAGTTATGTAAATACATTGGATATGAATCTAAGATAAATAAAAATGAATTAATATTATATTAATTATAACACTTCGAGGCATGTGAGTATATATGTATAGGCATTCAACTTAAAGAATATTAGTCGGTTGAAAAATGCTAAATGAAATTCTCGAAGTGAACCCAAGATATAAATATATGTATATATATCATTGTAGGTTTAAATATGTAGGGATGTATTAAATATCTAAGAATATCATACTGTACAAATGAAAAAATGAGACTTAGAATGAATATATATATATAGTTGCTTGTATAGAATTTCAGAACTACTTAAAACATCTAATTAATCATACACAACAAGATTATCGATGCTTGGAAACATGAGAAATTCAAGTAAATTTCCATTGATAAGACTATAACAATGGCATAAAAATGTACGGTTTAGTTATCTCACAGTAAACCATAAATGAAGTTTTTCAAAGTTATACAATTCGTATTACAGAGACTGCTCAGATAGGTAACAATATTCGTTGGGTTAAAGAAAAAATTGTATATCCTATTAACCATAAAGTAATAAATGATATGTATAGCTAGAGGCTTTGGATCCAAATATTTACAAATAGAGTACCTGATGTAAGTATCCAGTACCACTAGAAACTCGATTCTGAACCTTCAAACCTAAATATTAAAATATGAACTTGAATACCTTTTGCGAGAAAGGCGCTATCCAGGATCCATTGATTGTGAATGTGTAAGTCCTGCAAGGAAACCAAGATGGTTAATTAGTGTCAAGACAAAAGTAAATGAAATCTAAATATTTCAGATAAAGTAATTAATACATCGAAGGCTTCCGACACAAGATTAATTCTTATCTTGAGGTTGGCATAGGTGCACTTTCTGTTGGTTTTGTTCAAGAAATATATAGACATGCCGAAGGGGAGGAGTGAACATTGAAATGAGTGATGGGTACCCTCGAAGTGAAAAGAGGGGTACCATCATTAGATTTGTAACCAAACAAATTAACTGATTGTGCAGAATGTAACAAGTAGATAGTACATTGTTAAACATGCAAAAACATTGCCTAAGAAGAACAATAAAGAACACACAGTATAAACATACTCCACAGAATTGCCCATTTTGGATCACAGATAGGATTCCGAGATACTGTCCTCATAAGTAAATAAAACCATAGATTTATGATAAAGGAAAACGCAATCAAGAATAGAGTTTAAAATACTTAGAATTCCCTTCTTTACGCTAACAAAGTGAAATTTGACAAGCTAATCATAATTCCAGAATGATATAGTTTGCATAGGGTAGAGCGTATCCCACAGAGGCATTATTTTCCCTATATCAAAATTACAAACAGCGTTACGGGACACCGAAATCATATTTCTTAAATTTACAAATTGTTGATAAAAAGGAAAAAACTCAGACACGTTACATATCTTTTTCAAGCGCACACAACCTGGGGCGAATGTTATATAAACCTACTAGAAGTATCAATCAGATGAAACTGATGGTATATTCGAAGAATTGCTTTACAATATCAACCCTTCACCATATAATTATGTGGACCACCAATGGGAAAAGTCACAAACGAGATACTAAAGGTGTATATTTAGGCAAGGAGACTTCTCTGTACACACAATAGAAAACTCTGCAAAAATAGGGCATGCTCCTTTGAAACGATCTAAATCATGGAAAGCACTGAGATGTGTACTCTCATAATTAGGAGATTTGAAACTCAGAATATTTAAGCAGAGGTAGAGATCTCTATATATCTTCGTAAATATTCTTTTTAAGACTCAAAGGAAACACAATCGTAGGCTTACTCAACATAGGTAAATTACACAATACAAACATAAGCCAAACCACTTCCTATTACAGAGAACGAACGTGGTTTTCAAATAACTAAACATGATACGAAGAGTATACTTCTTACTATCACATAAAAGAAAACCTAGTTTCCCTATATAGGATCTAAAACTCAAGAAAACCACGATGCATACAACCAAATAACAAAAACGGACAAGGAATTATGAAAAAGTTGTGAAAATCTCTGAACAAATCAAGCTAATAATTCGTATCGATATCGAGCTATGTACATACTAATAACATAGTATGAGAAAAACGAAGATAAAGTAAGCCTGACATTATATATGACCGAACTAGCTCATACACTATTGGATATTCTCACTCCCTTTGGCAATATTAAAGTCGAGGACTTCCTATGGAATTTTCATAAGGAAAATGTCTATCACAGGGTATAAGGGATTTAGGAACTTATACCGACAGTAAAAGTGGAGCCATGACAAAACCCTAAGCAGTTTTTAGTATGCTACCAGCCAATCAGATGTTATCTTAGACCACGGAAGTCAAGACGAATAGAACTAAGAGGAATTAGAGGGTGACTGGTGTGTATTCTGACATTTTAGAATCACAAAGAGTTCAGATTAAACAACCGATAAGTTACTTACCTCTCATAGGGTAGTATCTGACTGGTGGGTTCCTCCTAATTTGCTCCCCGCCTAGAATGAGAACAACTCCACGATTATGGACATGCTATCAAGTTTAACATCACAGAGTTAGCATTGTAGCAATTTTGCAAATACAAAGAGCCAAGGGAGAAGAATTAAGCAATAGTCTTAGAAACCCTTTGATGGGAATATTAATGGTGATAGTTATGAATCGTACTCGGCCATGTGAATAGAGTGAGGTTGAAAAGACATAATGGGAATGGTGGTCGAGTAATGTCTCAAATAAGTACGTTACAGGAAATTATACATGTCTCAGGCAGGGTTTATTTAAGTCTTGATAATCTTACCTCTCCAGACGTCTTATCAATTTATGGTGAGTGCGATGATAGTCAGTTTAGGGTTATTGTCTTAGACTTTCCTTCTCATCTGGTTATGGTTTACTCTTACCTTTCGAATTCGTTAGCCCTTGTGCCAAGGACTGTTATTATGGGAGTGTCAAAATGACAAGTAAATGAAACCACATTTACCAACCATATAGTCACAACCATTCAGAGAATTAACTCTTATAAGTATTGGTGTCATGTTAGAAATAACTATGTATAATAGAGACATTTCACATATGACCTATGGATTAAACAATATATTTATCCTATGGGTTATTATATGTATATATGTAATTCCATAGTATGCCCTGTGGTAATTTTGTGTGAGTACGATGGAATTACTAAGGTGGATATAATTGTTTAGTTACCAAGTTAATCTTTCTCCCTCTTTTTGAGAATAGGTATTTTTGTGTGAGTACGATGGAATTACTAAGGTGGATATAATTGTTTAGTTACTAAGTTAATCTTTCTCCCTCTTTTTGAGAATAGGATTGAGTTAGTCTTGTATATATAACTTGCATCTGTGTCAAGAAAATGGTAACTGTATGTTGCAGAAGATAAAAGAAGTAACAAAATTACTCTGTATTTATAGTTAATGAATTCTTTGAAAGGTATTGAAGGTAAACGAACAACTCTAATGACCCTAATTAAAAAAAATAATTAATTGGTAAATTTGGGGAACATTACATATGGTATTAGAGCAAAGGTTGCAACACTTGGACCTTAAACAGGGCCAAAAACATTTTCTTATCACATGTTTTTTTGTTTAATGAAAAAACTAACAAAACATTTACTATTACAAATAGAAAATATTTATTTATGTTGTGATAGTGGAAGCACAGAATGAAGAGAAGATCATACTTGAGGAGAATCCTGAGCAATGACCTACTAGAGAGCTTGGAAAGAACAGTGAGGGAAGTTATTCCACCGAGGTTATAGAAACCACAAGAAACCTTATTGTGGAACAACAAGTTTTCAAGGAAGACAATGAGAAATGGAAAAAGGCACAACAAGAACAACAGGAAATAAATGAAGTACTGTTGTGTAGCATAGTAACAAAGAAGAGCCCAAATGACAAAAATGAATAAGAAGAGGTCAGCAAAAGAGCCTCCAAAAATTCTAGTCCTGAAGAAGAAAAAGGGGACAGCTCTTCCAAAGGCACACTATCAACAGAAGATAAAAGAACCACATGAAGAAAGAGGAAAAGAGTGGTCCACTTGAAAGGAGAGTTTAAGAAAATCAAACCGTCCACCTTCGATGGGGAAGCCAGGAAAGGGGAGGAGGATGAAGCATTGTTACTAGACATATAAAATTATTTCCAGATCTACAACTATTCCAACAATAGAAAGGTCAAAATGACCATATATAACCTAAAAGGAAAGGAAAGTATATGGTGGTAGGACCCGAAGTTGGCTAAGGGCCTAAAGGAAAAATAGATGGAGTGGTCGGATTTCAGGAAATACTTTAAAAAATAGTATTTATCTAAAATTTACTATGAAAGAAAGACCAAAGAGTTTTATGAGCTACAACTTGGTCAAATTACTATGGATCGCCTGATAAACAAATTTATATAATTATTAAGGTTCATGCCTTATATCGAAGGGCACAAAGTAAAAATACAATGGTTCCTAATATGCTTACCACAGTCTTATAAGGACACAATCAAATTCGACAACAGTGTTCATAACAACAAGTGATATCCTTTCTCTAGCATACTAAGAAACATCATGCCTCCTCCCATATGTTGTATATACAGAAAACATCTTGTTCCTAGGTCTTTTCCCCCGTTTGGGAATTTTCACAGCTTTACAAATCCTTGATTTTCAAGGGCTGTTAATGGCCAAATTCCTCCTTTCCCACTTGTAAAATTCATCCCTGAGGTAGTTCAAGTTTTTTCCCCATTCATGGAGTCATGGTTTGTTGATTTCAGACTCGTTGTTCCATTTGTCCTTCAACAATTAATATAAAAACATTTTCATTTTACATGTGTGATAGTCAAAGAGTTGGTGGAGAAAATCAAATCTTTTTCCAATAGTCACAATAATTAATTACAATTAATCAAGTTCCAAATTCAGAATTTCCATAAATGGCAATAATTTTCCAAATATGAATATGCCAGAAATGGAAATAAATTCCTAGGTGAATACAGACTTTAATAATTAATTATTTTTGGGGATATTACATCCACTGTCTCAAGGGCTATGAATTTTTGGATGGTAACTACTAACCAAAGGTTGTTGTTTGAGATGAGGCACCAACCTGTTTTTCCAGCAAAAGCCTTTGACCATAAAAATATATTTTTAAGCCCCCATCCTCCCAGAGATTTTTGTTGGGATAGGTGATCCAACTTTACCCATGGTTGTGTGATCTTGTCTTGAGAACATGACCAAATGAAGCAAGAGAATAATTTTCTAATATTTTCAAGTGTTTCTTTTGGTATCCAAGCTAATGACATCTAGTATACCGGGATGGCCTATAGAACTTCTTTGGTTAGGGTGAGTCTTCTTTCCCTTGAGAGCCACCTATAGCTCCACCCAGATAGTCTTTTCTCTAGTTTGGAGAATATCCATTGCTAGTCCTTTTTGAGATAGTTATTTTGTTGTAAGTGAAAAACAATATATTTTAGGCCTTTTGAGAAATTTTGAGAAGTATAGGGAAAGAGCCTTCGATAGAATTCTTCCTCCTCTCTTTCCAATTTAGAGAAGGAAAGTGTAGATTTTTGTATATTTATTTGCTTACCAATTTCTGAGTGAAAGAGGGAGAGAATAATTGCGAGAACTTATGCATTCCTCCTTTGAGCACTGCATAAGATGAGGATGCCATCCAAAAAAAGTAAATGTGTGATTGTTAGTCTTTTGGTTAGTTGTATTCCATGAAAATACACTGAACTAAATGCATTTTCTATAGCCCTACTAATCCCTTGACCACCAATAGAAAGAGTAGAGGGGAGAGAGGGAATCCTTTCCATAGTCCTTTTTTGGAGGTTAAAAACGGTGAGGTTGCTCCATTTATTAGGACTATGAAGGGGACCGAGGAGATGCAGTGATCCAGGTGGATATTGGTGGCCACCCACCTATTCCAGCTAGCTCCTCGTATCCATTATTTATTCATCATGTCTTTATGTACTACTTTATAATTGTGAGTTCTACACTTTTGGGGTTTTTAGAAGCCTCACACATTCTCTAGGTGGATACTGGTGGCCTCGTGCCTAATCCAAATGAATTATTTTGTATGTTTTCGTGTTAGCACATCTTTCTATACTTCCAAGGTTGTTTTGGGGCCCTAAATGTTGTTTTCTTGACTCGACACAGTCAGATTGTAGACAAAGTCAGAGTTTTATGGTGTAATGTGTATTTCTCTTAAGGAACTTTCCAACAGGATATCCCACACCTAAAATGGAGGTCCTATGCAAAATTTGCGACCCTAGGAAGTTGAGGTACCAAATTACACCAACTTACCCATAGGGCCCACATGAGTTTTTCCGTTTCACCTTCTAGGGTTAGGTTTTTGGATGTATAAGGTTTTGGAATTCATGAGTAATATGAAAGGGGCTCTTGAGATTCATTGTAATCCATTTTTCTCATATGGATGTGCATAACAACGAAGAGACAAGTGACAAATAGAGGGAGAAGTGTGTGTGTGAGAGAGAGAGATATAGAGAGAGATATATGGGGTTAGATAGGGAGTTAAAAAGAGACAAGGAGAGAGAGGTAAATATATAGGGGGAAGAGAGGGGAAGAGAGTGAGAGGGAGGGAGAGAGAAATATAGATTGAGAGAA
>CBVK0100635126.1:0-11441 GCA_900067695.1 Picea abies | reverse complement strand
GTCTTTGACCAGCCTCCCCACGCAGATTGAGTTCGGATTTGGTGTCAAATCGACTTGGGATCCGATCCATTAGTGGTTGGGAGGCCGACCAGTTCCATAAATGCGCCGTTTGGCAGGCGCGCGGGTTTTGTACCCCACAGCCGCGCCTATGCGCCCGATGTACGAAGATGTTGTGCGCGTGCGCGCGTTCTCAGTGGGTGCAATGCGCTTTTTAATTTTTTAGCCATTTTTGTATAGTTTTGGCCCTTTTGCTGTGCTGTGGAATTAATCCTTGTGCCATGAATGACTTGTTTTTCTGTGCTGACGATGCAGAGTTCTTGTCGCCCTGTGCGGACGAAATTTCAGTGATAACAGATGCCCCCTGATGGATGAGGTTAGGAGAAAAACGTATAGTCGAAATTCATCAATGTTTCTTTTATTGAGAATGGTGTTGTAAGGGAGAGCAAGAGTGAGACCGTATAGAGCAATCTGTTGGAGAAGAGAGGAACCTGTAGATCTGACCTTCCACAAGGTGTGAAACAATATACAAATGTGTACAAACGAGGCGGGCATGCCCCATGCTCGTGTAATGTAACTCTGAAGAGAAAATGTCTGAATTGTTGATGTAGACAGCTGCAGCGCCCTCGGGGGCAGAATGATAAAGGCAGAAGACAATTCTGCAAAGGAACATACTCTGAACCAGTGGTAATGGTCGCGGAAGTAAACCATGATAGTGATGTGGACAGTGGTGACCCTACCAAGTTCAGAGGTCTTCGACAATTGATGATAAAAACTGCAATAGTCGCAAAGTAAGACCCACCGCAACATGAGAAAGTGTTAGCGTCGAATGTTATGGGGGTCAACGACATCAGGGAGCAATGGAGTTTCCCCCTGTGCCGTCCGAGATCCCTCATTGAATGGGGAATGATGATCAAGATACTGTCACCCTTCTGGAAAAGTGTGCTGATGTCGACAAAAGGGAGATGCGACTCCCAGAAGAAAAAAGGTACTCCATGGAATCTACTGAGGTGATGAAGTGGCAGAGGTACATGGACGAAGTCAAAAAGTGGGATGACTCAAGACTGCCCTTGGTTGGAGGATTTATGAAAGAAACAGTGGCCGCAACTATGTAACAGGGTCGAGTGTCAGGGGGACGACAAGACCAGGGATAAGTTGTGCCAAAGGCGGGACAAGGTGAACAAATTCAGAGGATAAATGGTAAGTGACCTGCAGGGTACTCTGAAGATATGGACGATGTCGGGAAAGGTAAATGATAAGAAATGCTCCAACCAAGGGTGACATGGGTTGCGTGTGGCCAAAAGGAAGGCAGGCCGCCAACGGTGACGATAAATTTGTAAATGACTGCAAAATATAGGTGTTTGTACAAGAAGTAATGAAAGAATTTGGGAAAAAATGTACAAATACAGAAACGGGTGCCCTAGTGTGACATGAGTGCCCCAGGGAGGGAAAAAACTTTGTGAAAAAAGGATGAAGGGTGGGGGCCCCATTGGCGAGTTTCTGTATGAGGTAGGTGAAATGGAGAGAGGTTCGCAGATGGGCAAACTGATGGTGGATGAAATGGAGGGTTCATGATCCTGTGGAGGCGCAGTCAAAACGAATTGAAGCATAAAGCAATGATTTGAGAGTCCATGTGGGAAATCCAGCAAAATGAGAAGAAGGAGTATGTGGTTGAGTGTCAACATGATAATAGACTAATGGGACTCCCAGCCCTAAAGGGAAAGAACAGCATGAGTGTCATAAGTGAAAACAGGTGCTATGAATGGGACAACTCATGTGGGTGAGAATGCTACCGGGTGACAGTACTGAAAATGCAGCTGGAGGTGTGAGTATTGCAGAGCCGGAAAAGGGGTATCCTAAAGGCCAATATCAGAGGGTGTGACTGGAAATGTAAATGCAATACCGCGGGAGAGACTACATGCCAGTGCTGAGTATATATACCTGAAGGAGTGATGTGGCGAGATGCTAATCAAGTACCTGCACATAGAACAACCGAATACCCAAAGTGAACAATATCTGAAGAGAAAAACAAATATGAACATGTATTAGATAAATGTGACAATGCGCGTGCATACCTGGCCATGAGATGAGAAAAGAGTGTCCCGGGGGCTCAGGATGAAAAGTGGCCCAGGGACAGCCATGATGTAGGTGGCGGGATGCTGATCCCGTGGCTGAAGACGGTTCAAAGAATGGACGTCATGGGCTCCCGGAATGGTGAGTGGAAGTTTGGAAAAAACCCTATATATAGCTGTAGGGCCCACATTGCCACCTCATTTGTACCTGCTGCTACAGTGGTTCCAGAGCATATTCAGAGGATATTGAGCGATTTCGAGAGCGCGAGGTGTCCATTTCCCGGTGTGCGAGGTTCAGGTTAGTGGTCTGAATGTCCTGCATAGTTATAGGTTGCAAACTTTTGGGAAGGGTAGGTACAGGGGGGGCGTAGGAGAGTTTTAGGGGGTTTTTGGGTAGATGGTGGGCCCACATGCATGGGCGACTCAGTGAAAGGCGCGCGTGAGGGCGCACCTATTCACAGAATACGCGCACACGTGTGCGCTCCTGTAGGGCGAACAGGCGCGCTTGAGAGCGCACCTGTGGGTACGACAGGCGCGCTCTAAAGTGCGCCTGTGCTGTGAACATGCGCGCTCATGAGTGCGCCTGTATTGTGAACAGGCGCGCTTTTGAGCGTGCCTGTGGGAAAAGCAGGCGCGCGCTCATGCACGCCTGTATAGCGAACAGGCGCGCATGTGTGCGCACCTGTGGGTGGTAAAACCGCGCCTTCGAGGCAAGGTTTCTTAGCATGTTTTGATATATTGGATGGGTGCCCAAGCTAATATAGGTCTCTTGGTTGTGTGCAGGTAGCGAGTAGTGAGCATGGACGTGTGGTGGCGCGAGCGGGACTGGGAGCCGCTGCAGGAGGAGGTGGCCGAGGCGAGGCCAGTAGTGCAGGCGACTTTGGCAGCCAGTGGGCTGCTAAAGTTTTTTGAGTGCCCACTGCTACGGGCCCAGGAGTACTTGCTCCAGTTTCTTATTGAGATGTGGAGCCCTCAGCAGCACTGCTTCCTCGTGCGAGGAGAGCAGGTCGCCTTTACTGCTGAGGAGGATGTATATTTCCTCACTGGGCTCCCCTTTCGGGGAACACCGTTGCTGACAGCCCCTATGATGCTGAGGGAGACAGATCTGGCGGAGTATGCAGGGCGATTCTGCTCAGGCGGGCACTACATGACTGGGTCGGCCATGCGCATTAATGCGCTAGATGTTCTATTGCATCGTTGAGTAGCGGCGATGATAGTGCGGGTCTATGGGTCTATCGCGCCCCACCGGATTAGTGGTGGGGAGTTGATGTTGATGGAGAGAGTGGTGGTGGGCCGTGAGCGGTTCGCCTGGGGGTTGGCTCTCCATGCGCGGATGATCGCGCAGCTAGACCAATGTCGGTCGATAGGCAGGGGGGAGTTTGCTTTTGGCTCCATCCTGGTGGCCTTTTTCCTGGAGAGAGTGCCAGCATTGCGGCCGAGGGTGGTGCTGGAGGTACCAGCTGTACGACACCCGCGGTTGAGGCGGTGGTCTGAGATTTTGGTTCGCCATGGTGGTGGCGAAGGGGGTCACTATTTTTCGGAGGAGGCCGCGCAGATATGGCGGCAGACGCTGCAGTTCATACTCCGGTTTCCTTATGCGGGGGTGGACTTCCGGAGGGACCCTGATATGGTACTGCCTCCTGGGGAGGCGTTCGATCACAGAGGTATGTGATATGTTTTGTGTTTTGTGATTTATAGTATGCTGTTGATATTCTAGTGCATATGTTTTGATGTATAGACACTGATATCTTGGTTTGTTGTTGGTTTGGTGCTTGTGCAGATGTGGCACCTCGTGGGCGGGAGGTGGACGTGTTCCAGGCACCAGTGCCGCGAGAGCAGGAGAGACCACCGCGGGGTGCGAGGCGTCCGAGGGATGTGACTGCTGGGGGACCAGCAAGGCTTGAGAGACCGGCACAGAGGCGCCGCTGGGATGACCCTGGTGCGGGGCCATCGCAGGCTCCTCCAGCTGCAGCCAGCGCAGATGAGGATCTAGTCCGTCGCTTTGAGACGATTTTTTGGGACGTGCCTGAGGGCATATGGACCCAGATCCAGGACAAGGAGTTCCTGGAGCAGTGCATCGGGCTACCGCCACCATGGCGGTCTATCATGCGGCGAGCAGCTGTGTTGGCTGCTATGACCAGTGGACGCCTGCCGCCTGGGCAGGGTGGTCCTGTAGATGCTCCACCACCACCGCCTGGGGCAGGTGGAGGGGGTCCATCACCACCTCCTGAGGGAGGGGTAGCGGGGGGTGCCTTAGAGGCCCCCTGATTGTATCATGTACTATGTATACTGTTTTTTATTAGGCTGGTGAGCCGAGTTTTGTGCCGTGGTGTGGCATGGGCCTGCGGGCCGATGTATTTCTGTTTTGATGTATGTAAACATTTTGGATGGCCTTAAAGGCCCATGTATATATATGAGTAGACATGTTTATGGGGATCCAAATGTGTGTTACATGTGTTGTTTTATTTTGATTATGTTGACGCTATCTATATGCTGTGACAGGATGTATGAGATGGTTATGTATGTGTAGCTTGATGTGATATATGCCAGTCTAACACCATGTTAGCTATTTCATCTGTTGTTTGATTCAATTCTCTTGGAATATGTGTAAATGTAATGGAATCAAAATGTTGAGATAACAGTCTAACCTGCAGGTATTTGCGAAAGAGGCACGGATCGCGTACACGATACACATTGTTGAGCTGGAGAACGACTAGCTGAGAGTCGAGGAAAACGCTAAGGTGACGAATCTGATGATGCTGGGCATCGCTCAAGAGGCCAATGACAGCAGTGTATTCGGCTTGGTTATTGGTTGCTGGCCCTAAACAGATGCCGTTGGAATGCAGCAGTTCATGTGAAGGGGTGTAGAGAGCCCAAGCGGCTGCAGCGAGATTTTGTGTCCACCAGCTGGCACCGTCGGTGTAACCAATGTGGTAAGCTGGTGGAGTCATCTGTCAAATAGCACAAAGGATAGTTTAGATGTGGGGTCAAAAAGATTAAAAACGCTAAAGAAGAAAAAATAACCTAAAGTAGTTGTGACTACGTTTAAGCATAAAATTTCTTGAGGTATAACCCGTTGACGGGTTCTTTGAGTGTGAGGCCTTCGGGGGAGGCCAAGATGTAGGCACCTTTGGTGAGGCAATGTTGGATGATGTACGGGACATGCCAAAGTGACTCGAATTTTCCATGGCCAAAGGTATCGTGAGCGATATCATAAGCAAGGACAAGGTCGCCTTCATGAAATGATCGAAGGTTGACATGGCGATCAAAGGTAGCCTTGGATCGTTTCTTAGCTGCCTCGTTGTTCTGTAATGAGGATCGACGATCCTCATCCAGAGACTCCAAGTTCAGCAAGCGCTGCTCTATTGGAGCAGTGTCGGGTAATAGCTCAATTGCGGTGCGAAGGGTGGGAATTTCGCACTCAATGGGAAGGGTTGCCTTGACCCCATGGACTAAGTGAAATGGCGTGAAACCTGTGGCGGTTTTCACTGCTGTTTGATAAGCCCATAGTGCGGAAAATAACATATGATGCCAGTTGGTTTTATGTTTATTTACCGTGCGCTGTAACATGGTCTTGAGGACTTTGTTGACTGCCTCGACTTGTCCGTTGGACTGAGGGTAGTATGGTGAGGCAAACTCATGAGAGAAACCTAACCGAGAAGAGAGTTCGACGAAGATCTCATTCTCAAAATGTTTCCCATGATCGAACACTAGTTGGAGTGGTACTTCGAACCGGGATATGACGTGGTTGAAGAAAAAACGCGCTGCGGTGTCAGCGGTATTGTTGAAGGTGGGCATAGCTTCGGCCCATTTGGTGAAGTAATCGACAGCGACAACAATGTATTTGTGACCATTGCTGGAGGGGGGATTGCAAGTCATAAAGTCAATGCCCCATTTACAAAAGGGGCCTGCAGTAATGACAGGGTGAAGAAGAGCGGGGGGAGCGCGGGCTTTGTTGGTGTAGAGCTGACATTGCTCGCAACGTTTCACGGCGTGAATGCAATCATGAAACAGGGTCGACCAAAAGTAACCGGCTTGGATAATATTTTGAGCCGTGGCGATGCCTGAAAGATGGCCCCCACAAGCGCCGGTGTGACATTCGTTTAAGGCCCTGTCGGCCTCGTCGATAGTCAGGTAGCGACGCAGAATGGTGTCAACGCCCCGCCAATATAGGATGTCACCAATGAGGAGATAGCGGGGGGCCTGGTGGCGAATGCGCCGACGATCATCTCGTGATATATGTTGACCGAACTTTTGAGTTCGCAGATAGACGAGGAGGTCGCCATACCAAGGATCATCAGAAGCGATGTAAAAGAGATGTTCGTCGGAAAAGTCCGTATTGATGGGTGTACTGGGTGCAGCAGAGGGAAGGTCCGTGACAAGTTCGGCGAGAACGAGGGCCTTCTTACTCTTGGGTTTTGAGAACTCGAGGTCGTACTCCTGAAGGATAATGATCCATCGAGCGAATTTGCCATTGACTTGACGACGACTGAGCAAATATTGCATAGGATTGGAATCTGCGACGACTTTGGTGGTGCGAAGCAGAATGTAGTGGCGCAGTTTATGAACTACGCGGGCAACTGCAAGAGCGAGTTTCTCTTCGTGTTTGTACTTCAGGGGGGGTCCTGAGAGGTTCTTACTGATGTAGTAAATGACGTGTTCATGATTGTCATCTCCGAGCTGGATGAGGACACCGGCTACTGATACAGCTGATGCTGATACGTAGAGGATGTAGTCACGATTGTAGTCAGGTGCACTAATCAAAGGGGCACTGGAGAGTGCTGCTTTAAGATCGTCAAATGACTGTTGGGCATAGTCGTCCCAATGAAAAGGGATGTCGTGTCGCAGTAAGCGAAGGAAACCATGTGCGCGTATAGCATAATCAGGAACAAAGCGCCTAAGAAAGTTGGCTTTGCCCTGTAGACTCTGTAGCTGTCGTAAATTCCGAGGAGGTGGAATTTCTGTGATGGCTTGGACTTTGAGGGGGTCCACGGTGATACCGCTTTGCGAAACGATGAAACCGAGGAGGCGCCCTGCGGTGACGCAGAACACACACTTGAGAGGGTTTAAGCAGATGTTATACTGACGACACCGTTGAAAGATGATTCGTAAATCATCGAGGTGTTGGGTACGCTTCTTGGATCGAGCGGTGAGGTCATCCAAGTAGGCGAGGATGATTGTAGCCAAATCATGAAAGATGTATGTCATGGCTCGCTGGAAAGTTGCGCCGACGTTTTTGAGGCCGAAGGGCATGACACGATATGCGAATGTGCCCCAAGGGGTAATGAATGCAGTTTTGTATTGATCGGCTGGGTGAATCTGGATTTGGTTGTAGCCAGAGAAGCCGTCCATAAAGGAGAGAGCTTCATGGCCGGCGCAATCGTCGATAATCTGATCGATGAAAGGCGTTGGGAAGTTGTCTTTGGGACATGCATTGTTGAGATCGCGAAAGTCGGTGCAAACGCGAATGGTGCCCTGTTTTTTGTCGACGGGTACAGGGTTGGAAACCCAAGATGTATAAGCGATGGGGTAAATGAATCCAGTCGTGCGCAGTTTGTCGATTTCGGCTTTGATAGCCGCGGCCTTGGCTGGGTGTAGTGGTCGTTGCTTCTGGCGAACTGGTGTGATGTCAGGCCAGGTGTCGATGCGATGTTCGACAATAGAAGGGTCGATGCCAGGCATCTCGGTGTATGACCAGGCGAATATATCCCGAAACTCTTGGAAGAGGGCTTTGTAGGCAACGATTTCCTCAGGAGTGCACGCTGCTCCAATGATGATTTCTTCAACGATGCCTGGTTTAATGGAGATGTCGATTTTGATGGTGGGGGAAATGTTAGCCAAATTCCCTTCTTCAAAAGCATCGGGTGCCGGAATAGGATTGTTGAACCAATCGATCAGCCCAAGAGGAATAAAATCTTTGGTTTCGACCGCATAAATTGAGTTAAGGGTCGGAGGAATGAGAGCTTCCTGTGGAAGAAAAAGTGCACGATGATGTAACGCGTCCCAGGGAGAGTCCGGGCATTGTAGCTCTTCTAGTATGTCTTCGTCGCATTGGAAACGACGGGAATATAGTGGATCGTGAGAAGTGATCTCCGTGGCAGTATGGTTGCCCCCTGATATGGAAACAGATGAGGACATAGTAAGAGAGGGAGAGGGTTCACTCGACATAAACCATATATTGAAGGATTGAGGAGTCCCCGTGGTGGTTGGGTGTAAAGTCTCCATGGAAGAATGGTCAAGAGAGTTAGGTGGATTACGAGGTAAGTCCTCGGATACGTCATCTAAGAACCATGGAGGTGTTGGGAGTGCCTCAGGCTCGGGAGAAATGATGTGAAGATCCGTCGGTGGCAAAGTAAGGTCAATTACCTTAGCTGTGGGTTGGTGTTGCAGGACCAACTGACGGCGCCGATATTCGATGATTATCGGGCATTGGTATGTAAAATGAGCCAGTGAATCACAAAGAGAGCAAGGGCATCTCATGCGTTCATTGACGGAAGTAGTGACATAGCGAATGTCAGTGATAGGTGCTGTGGACGATGCAGCAGGGTGTGGGTTATTCTGAAAGTCGCGGATGACGATGTCTAATGCCTGCCGGAAACGAGGCAGTGATGGAAAATGATGGGTGTAATGGCCATACTCAGAACAAATGGCACACGCGAATTTGGTCTTCAACCCTTTACTACTGGAAGGTTGAGTAGCAACAGTAGTAATGGGTGGTGTGGGGGTAGGATTGGGGGGAATCAAATTCCGTAATCCAGGTAATGAGGGGTATTTGTTGGTTTGGTGGCCCTCTTTGTCACATAACGCGCATGGTGGTGCAATGCGCGGAGGAAGTGGAGCTGTGGGTTCCTTCTTCGCTCTCCTGCCCCCAGCTGTAGTAGGGGGGGTAGGGAGTATAGGAGTAGTGGGAGTAAGAACATGAATTGTCATGGGAAGTCCTGCCTATGGGCGAGGGACCATCTCAGGTGGATGTAAATACCACACTGGGATTGCTAACACCATATTGGGAAGTGTGAGCGTTGCGGCTACCTGAAAAGCTTCTACACCGGGTGGAGGGTAGAAGAAGGGGATTTGAGTGAGGGGTCGGGGAACTGTCTTCCAAAGGGAATTAGGCCCTTGAGGAGCTGTGGATTTGTGGACTGTGGGGGTCGACGAGTGTGCAGGAGGCTCCTGAGGGAGTGGTGCTGTGACTGGTGAGACGTCAGGGGTGGCCGAAACCTCCTGAGGAGGATGAGTATCCTCTTGGAGAGTTTTTTGAGAGGAAACGCCGCATACCTGGCTAGGGGGAAGGAGTGGTGGTGCTCCATGGTATGTTCCTAACAAGGCTGGGTATTTGAAAATCCTAGGACCCATCTCGACGAGCGGATATATTTCTTGGTTGGCATGAATGAGTGGAAGAATGTTATCAAGACTAGCCGATGGGTTTGTCTCGTAATGTGTCACTTGGTCGATGGTTACTATATTCCCGTTGTGGGGGAACATAATTGTGCGAAAGACGGATGATGCTACGGCGTTCATAGCATACATGTAGGTATGGCCAAGCAAGATATTGTACTCGAGTGGGGCGTCGATAACTTCAATGTCAATGAGAATGGTTTTTCCCCCGAGTTCTACGGGGACATTTTGGAAGAGTCCTTCTGGGGCTGATGATCTTCCGTCATAGGCGCACAATGTGATGGCGGAGGGTAAGAGTTCTGGGGAACCAAGTTTCTGCCATACGGTTTTTGACATAATGCATGTGGATCCCCCTTCATCGATGATACATCGATGGACTGTGATGTTCTATATTTTGACGGGTATTTGGATTGCAACTGCTGCTGGCAGACGCAGTTCACAGCTATCAAGGTCGAAGGTAATAAGTCGAGTATCTGCAGGGTCGACTGCCCCCATGGCGGAAAGTAGTGATTTCCATTATGTTGGGCAAGTTTGGAGAACCTCCAAAACTGACATGGAAGCCAGGGATTGGGCTAAGTCATCTACCAAACTATAATTATGAGCTGCCCTAGCCTGTGGATTGTGAACATTCCTACATAAGGGGATGCGAGAAATGCGTAATGGAGATTCGGCGGATGGGCGAGGGATCACCAATGGAGGTCCCGTCGGTGGAGGATTTGTGTCGGCAGATATAGGAGAGGACTCAGCTGGTGTAGGGTACTGACGATTACGTGTTTGCAAAAGAATTTCTTCCTCACTGGTGAGGAGAATTGTTCGCTCTGCGGGGTTATTGGGGTTGTGGTAGTGACCCACCTGAGGTGGGGGATGCTGTGTATCCTGTTGGGTGTTGATTACGCCTTGATGTGGAATAGGATTTTGCAGCACTGTAGGAGGTTGTTGCGCATATTGTTGTTGTGCCTGTTGAGGGGCAGGTTGCGCAGGAGCAGGGGGAATACTTCCAGAGTCTTTCAACCTCTTGAAATCAGCGATCTGTGGGCAATGGTGAGTGTAATGACCATATATGCCACAAAGAGCACAAGGGTGTATGGTTTTAACAGTGTTCCGCCCTTGGCGTTTGTTGTTATTGCCCCCCTGGGGGTTTTGGTTCCCTTGGTTCGGGTTGCCCCCAGTAGGCTGTTGCTGTGGTGGTTGATTTCCACCTTGGTTGGGGTTGTTGTTGTTCCTATTCCGTCCTTTCCTCCTGTTATTGTTCGAAGGGTTAGTTGGGTTGGCTGTATTTATTTGTTCAAAATTCTGGTACTGTTGAGCAGAGGAAGGTTGAACAAAATTCACCCCTGTGTTGGGATGTGGGGGAGCCATGGGTTGTGGAGGTCCGGGAAAGGGGAAGTAAGGGTTTTGTGGTGGTGCGGCTCCATAAGGTACATAGGAAGGCGTGGTGCTTTCACTAGTACTATAAGGTGATGTGGAGGGGGGACCACTTGTGTTTGGAAGAGGTGGGTGTATGGGAGGTGTCGGTGATGGTCCACTAATGGGTGGAGGTGTAGAAACAGGGTATGGTTGTTGGTAAGGGGGTGGGGGGTAGTAAGAAGTGCCCCCATATGCTGGTGGGTATTGGGGGGTCCCATACATCGGTGGTGGTTGGGGTTGTGGACTATGATGCATGGTAGCACCTATTAGTTCGTCTGCAGAATGAGACATCCCAAGTTTGTCCTGGCCGAATGGCACAGGTTTGGGAAGGTCAGGGAGTACTGTGTACAAGTATCCTGATTGTGCGTAGATGAGGTCATATTGTTGGGCTTTACTGATGGCTTCTTCTTCAGATTGTGGGAAGGTGGAAGCTACATCTTTTCCGAGGAGAGCGACAAGTGATCTGAGAAACCAGTCAAGACATTGCTGCTTGGTGGTTTATGCTTTGCATAAACTACGTCGCCTACGCCACTCATGAATGTGGTCGGCGATGTGGGTGGCTGAGGACTG
>CBVK0100635125.1:0-11441 GCA_900067695.1 Picea abies | reverse complement strand
AAAAGTTTTTCTATTAATGCTTCCCCCCCCCACCCCACCCCCCCATATATGTGGGTGGGGGGTGCATTAATAGAAAAAATTTATTAAAATTTTTCTATTAATACGGGTTGGGGGAGCATTAATAGAAAAACTTTAATAAAGTTTTTCTATTCTTAACACACCTTCTTGTTAGACCCGCCTTCTGGCTAATCCAATCCTATCAGGGGGCACCTAGTCTAAGTTGTATAAATTAATCAGGAATGAAACAATAACTCTTTGTCTCATTTAACATGGATAATAATGCATTCTCTTTGTCTCATTTTACATGAGTAATTATGCATTCTTTTCTTTTAAATAATTGTATTTGTGCATTTTAGGAAGAAATTAAATATCATGTAGTTTTTATCTATCACTTTTTCTTAGTACACAATTTGGTGTTACTTGATGCACATGTCGACTCAAATTTCATGAAAGATAACAATTAATGATTGCGATAATAATGTGGATACTAAGTTTTAGTATATATATTTTTGAATGATATTACCATCTTGAATTTTTTTCCCTGAACACTTTAGTTATGGATATAGACGAGCTCTAATCCTTGGACAAAATCATCACTCCCCTCTTCTATTTCACTTTTAGCTTTCAAATAATAGGATTTATTAGAGTTTTTAATATCAATTTTGGTACTAGGCCATTATCCATGGTAATCATCTATATGGCTCATGTCTCATATGATCTGTCTATTTATTTGAATTTCCTACATCCATAAAATCTAAACCCTAAACCTTACTTTTTAAATTATCGCTTGAAAATATTTTCTCAATTACTACATTTAAGTTTGTGTTTCTTAGTTAATCATAGAGAATATTATACTAGGTGATTTCCCACGTGAGCCACCCCATAAATCTTAAAGGTGTTCAAAAGATTTAGACATATTGATTGTCCGGGTCGGATAGATTTGAAATCTTCAAACAAGTGTTGCATTCCCTTATAAAAAAACATTCAATAATGAACTCATTTATCTCGTAGATCTCCTCTCTCATAGTAGATCTCCTCTCATGAGAGTGAATCCCCCATTCATCGTTTTAGTATATCAATTTCTATAGCGATTTTCAAATAGAATATTTTTATATTTTACCAAGGAAACATGTTACTTCTCTTTTTCTTCTATTCTATTATAATGATACTAGTACTTTCAAGCATGGAATTTCTTTCCTTATAGTAAAACCACATAAAACACAAAACTATTCTTTCCTTGATAGTAAAACCACATCAAACACAAAACTAGGTATTGAGAACATGATATAGGACTTCAAGTTTATGGGTTATTTGTTGTGTAGCTTAGATGTAGAGAAATTTGTCTAAGGAAAAAGAAAATGATTAAATATCTAACATAAATACAAGTTAAAACCATAGTATTTCAATATCTCCGATCACCTTAATACCTCATCCAAACAAAATTACAATATAAAATTTTCAAAGTTATAAGAAGAAGATAGATACAAAGTATGGATATTAGTGGCCCCTTATTAGATAACATATTGTATTTTACTCTCTTCAATCAACTCAATATAACTTTCAAAGTTATAAAAAGAAGAGAAATAAAGAGTATGGATATTCTAATGACCCTTAAACCCATTCTCTTAATGAATAAAACTCCAAAGAACCATCTTGGTTATTGGAAGCCTTAACCACTACACCACGCTAATCATATTTATGATCGAGTTGTTGTATGAAATGATATAGTTTGTACTTATATCTAAAAAATATAGACACAATCTTAGGATTTCTCCAACTGCATAACATTAGCTTGAATTGTTTACCATCTTGGTTTTGACAAATGTTAGAGTTTTTTCATGTTTATATCCATCCATAATTTGAGACAGTGTGATCTATAACATCTCCATTCTTTGTTTACAAGGAATATGCTTTGTTGGGAATAATTCAAGGAACTATTTGTAGATGATTCGTTGCCTCTTTTAGAGTCATTATTTTAGGGATATTTAAAGGAATGTGTATTTCATGAAGAATAAACTATGTCCTAGATATTGAATCTTTCGTGTGTATCTTTTAAACTGGAAAATGAAACACATGAAATATTAATTCTTGATATTACCCTTCAATTATGAACATGGGATTAACCAAACAATGTATTCCATAGCTTTCAAGAACTAGAACTTAGATAAATACCTCAAATTTCAATAGTAGAACCAAAAATATTGATGTATTGAGAAATTCCATGAGGACGACAACAACCACTATCAATCAATTTTTCCTCAATTACCAATAGAAGTACTTATGTTCTAGAATCCCTTGAGTTTGTACTTGGAGCATTCTCTAGCCGATCCAAGTACAAACTAAAGTGATTCTACAACCTATGTACTTCCATTCAGAAACATGTTTATACTTAGATAATTCTTTCGATGTCTCAACCAGAGAATGATGTAAGTTGCGACCAAGCCTCAACAACTATATCCATATTAGATCTTGTAATTGTATCCTTTCCTCTCCTCCAAATAGTCTAGGAAGAGAATGCTAGAACAAAAATTGATAAAATAATGAGTAAGCATAGTCTAGTAGAAAATATCTCATTAGGTTAAACATAATTATCCCAAACACATTTGTAAATGAACGTGTGGTAGGCCTTCTAAATTCTATTTGGATTTCATAATGACTTAAAAGGTTCCTCGCTGAAAATAAAATTTTAACTTAGCCAAGAATGAATAGAAGGAAATTTTGATAGAATCATCCTTTTGTATAATATTTCTGTTTTGCATGTACTAATATTTATTGAGATGATATGAATGGATTGATGCTTTTACTACTATTTATTACCTTATGTTATATGTATTCATTGATGCAGTGCATAAATGACTAAAAATGATGATATAAGGGATTTAAATGCACTTAACAATCATTTATTCCAAGAAATAAAAACAAAGGATAATTTAAAGGAAGAGCTCTCTTACAAGTACTCAAGGTAATCATATTTATTTATTTATGCATTTTTTTTTTATGTAATCCTCATGTCACAGTTTTTTGTTTTTCACTTTGAAAATGACCCACACTAGTGGTATAGAATAATGTTTCTCATAGTCTTAACTTTGATTGAGACAATGATGATGATTCATGGTCATAGTATCTCAAGAACATTGATGAATCTGTTAGCACTAGAAGGTGTTCTTAGACTTCTTTAAGAACAAGCGCAATACCCATCAGAATATAAATGATTAAAACATGTTTATACTTGAGTGGATCAACAAGACTGAGAAAGAAGGGGAGAGGGAAACAAATTGTTTGTAGAGACATTCCATTGGGCATGGAGCCATAACATCCTACAGATCAAAGGAAATCAAACTCTATACCAGATAAACGTTTTATATAATTATGGGTAGAAGCATAGACAATATGAAAAAAGGAAGAACATCCATTGTACAAAGATCCTTTCTACAAACAAATTAAAGATTGCCTAAACAATAAATAATGATTTAATGGGCAAGCTACATCAGATCCTATGATGTTCATGAATCTATCAATCAATGGAAATTATGATCCTCAAAACCTACAATATATTCAAGCAAGAGGATGACAAGAGAAATGGAAAACAAAGAATATAATATGATAAACAAATCTCATGAATCTTTAATGGCAAAAATGTTGATTACAAACAAGCCCTCAGGCTTACAAATACATAGCTAAATTGCTCCTCTAGCTCTCTCCTATCTTGGATCATGAATCCAACCCTTTCCTCAACAAAAATACTGCTATCTATAATGTACCAATCCTTCCTAATTTAAAGAGGTCGAATCCCAAGTGGTTGCATTGGATTCCCTTTTTTCTAGGAGTTGTTACAACAAGGTGAAACAAAAAATCCACCTAGCTCCTATTTTTTTGGATCTTGTCTATTGTGATAAATTCCTTTTGAAACAAATCATGCTGCTTGATCTGGTGATGGAACACATGTCCCTAATGTCCAAATAGCTCCTAGGAAACCATTTGAACCTCGTCAGACAAGTGGTATCTCTCCTACAACTCAAATTTATCAAACTGTTAGAGTTTGCAGTGCAATTTCAAGATTTGCTGCAAACTTTCTTGTAGATTATGATTTCAACTTTTCTCCAAAACGACGAACTGGGTTGGACTGATTTTTGTTCAGTAAGTCCATTATATTATTATTCATATCCACAAAAAATTTAGAAGAACCTAGATCGGAATTTAAAAGTTATGATGAAAAAATGATTTTGTTGTGTACTAATTTGCTACAAACTGTCCCAAAATTACTAGTTCACAGTGCCAGTTCACAACGCGCAAAGTTGGACAAGGTTTTATGATAGGTTTGAAAGAATTCACACATCTGAAGAGGAAAATTATTTTGAAAATTTAAGACCTCAAACCTAAGTGAAGCACAATCAAGGAGGGTTTGGTTTGGTTAGAAAATAGAGGGTTTGTAGTGCAAGTTCGCAGCACACAGTTTGTAGCTTCATAAAAAATATAGTGGATAAGGTTACTACTACAAGAGGTAGCTGCAAATTGATTTGTTTGGTATAATATAAAAAACTTGAATATTTCCAAGGTTTAAAGTACCAATATTATATGCTTTGATAAGTGCAAAGAGTTTGTAGCGCAGGTAATATGTAACAGTTTGCATTGCATACAGTTGACAACAACTAGAAACTAGCATAATAAGCCTTCAGTCAATGCACAATCATTAAATATGGTACCTGATAGATCTGAAACTTCAACTTGTATCTCATGAGCTAGACTGAAGTTTTCTTGGAAGCACTCAATCCACCTTCATTTGCTACAGAAAGTTCACAGTGCTATAATTCAAACCAATTGGTAGCGCTCTTCATTCAAATTGATAGACATGCTTCTTGAAACCGGCTTGAAGAACATGATGCAATAAAGGAACTGAAAATAATGATATATCCCTTGACACGTTTCCAAGGTATAATGATGTGTGATTGTTGCATGAGGTACTTTCTTGATTTGCTGCGAACTTCTAGGTGAGTTTGCAGCACATCGACTTGACACATGATTTGACCCTCAAATGGTTAAATATGACATAAGGAACCTTTGTACACCCCTATACATCCTATGTGGTAAAATATGGCTCCACAGGGGATGGAGACCTCCCTATGAGTCTCCAAGAACATTGTAGTTCCAGTGCCTTATCTGTCAGTTGAATCTGATTCTGATTTCAATAATTGTTCACTTGCTTGCAATTTAAATCATCTTACAAAGACTAGATGCTAGTTTCATTGGGCATGGAGTCATTCACCTCCTTCCAAATTTCTGCAACTTATTTTGAAGCCAAAACATATTGTTGCAAACCAAATGAAAATTTAATGTTGTACTTGAACTGAAAAATAAATACTTGCATGGAAATCTTATTTATGCACACTCCTACTCCTACTCCAATCAACTAAACTGCTGCTTTATCAAGTGTAATCAAATTTCCAATGAAGCCATAAAAGCATCTGACTGATGAAATGTAATCCTTATTTGTATTTAATTAAGAAGACATGAAGAGAGCATATCATGAACAACAAAAAACATGTACTCACAACTGAAAATTGATGAGATGCCAAAACTTGCAACATTTGGGATCTGTGGAAATGAAGAATCCATCCAGGTTGCTATTGGATCCTGAAACTTATAAAAAACCTCCGGGTGATCCAAGAAAGGAAATTACATCAGTGTTAGATCTTTTTCAATTTGATTTTTCTGCAAAACCTAAAATTTTTGTAGGATGATATCATTGTTGATCACATGTTGTTCAATATTTGTTGTAGATTCAAGTACAAGAATGGTGAATTCAAACTTGCTGATATCCAATGATAGTTGTTGGAGTAATTTCTTTGACCAATTATGCTCATCTAATTGAGGTTCTACAAGACAATCTTCAACTTGTTCTTTATGATCGAACAAAACTGGAATATTCCTTTTGGAACTACACTGCCTTTCTTGAGATCTTTTTGACTCATGATTAAAAATATTAAATATTTGATATTGAAAAATTAGTGGTTTTTATTGGTCTTCAACATAAATATCTCCATAGTGATCAAACAAAGGTGGACCATTAAGGGATATAACTTGAGAAATCTGCTCATAAGTTTTTTCAATCATGGGATCATTGTATGATCCTGCAACAAAAGTCTGCTAAAAAGACACTTTCTCATCTTCATAACCAACAAATGGAGTTTGTTAAACTTCGAATATGTCATAAACAGGTTGATTTAAATAGTGGTTAACATGATCTACTATTTTTTGATCTTGAAAAATCTCTTCAACCATTTCATGATCATTTTTTTCTTGCACACGACTATCAGTTATTTCAAGATCTAAAGATTCCTTCTTTAAAAATTGTTGATCTTAAACATGTAGTATGAAAGATAAATGTAAGGGATTGAAAAACTGTAGATCATGACCATCTTTTTCAAGCTCCTCTTTAATAGAAGATTTTAAAATGTTTTATTCACAAACTAAATCTTCTTTAATTTCTGTTTCAACAAGACCTTCATAAAGTTCATCATAAGAGGAAAAATATATTGTCCTTTGAGCTTGAGATTCAGATTTTTCACAACAATATTCAAGAATCAGTTCATGTGGAAAGTACTTTTTACAATGTTTGTTGAAGACAACATGGAAATCTCTCAAGGAACATATGCTAGAAGTAGGAAGAGAAAAATACCATTCTTGTGCATCACCCTTTAAAGAGTACATGAACATTTTCATCAATACATCCTGGTGATGTATGCCTAGTTCATCCATGCATTGATGAAATGTAACAAGATGTTAGGCATTATTATCCTCCTTCTCTTCTTTGAATACATGAATATAATCCATCCATTCTAATGGAGGAGGCACTAGATTTGGAAAACTAGGGACAACTGAAAAATTGAGAGGTGAAAACCTTTGTGCCAAGATAGCCTCCATGGCCTTTGTCGTCTTGAATCAGTGCAGTCACCAACATATTCTTTCTTCTTGGAGTGGAGTCACCAGGTGAAAATGTATGCATTTTTGTTCTGTCACCAATCCTTGCTCACCATCAAGAACTGGTAGTAATTTTTGTCGTACATCCCAAGGAATATCTTCAACTTCATCCTCGACAATAGCACCAAAAATGTTAGCACCACGAGTTGTTCTTAGACTTCTTTAAGAACACGCCTAATACCCATTAGAATATAAATGATCAAAATAGGTTTATACTTAAGTGTATCAACAAGACTGAGAAACAAAGGGAGATGGAAACAAACTATCTACAGAGGCATTCCATTGGGCATGGAGTCATAACATCCTATAGATAAAAGGAAATCAAATTGTATACCAGATAAAGGTTTTATATAATTATGGGAAAAAGCATAGATAATATGACAAAAGGAAGAACATCCATCATACAAAGATCCTTTATGCAAATATATTAAAGATTGCTTAAACAATAAACAATTATTTAATGGGCAAGCTACAACAAATCCTCTGTTGTTCATAAATCCATCAATCAATAGCAACTATGATCCTCAAAACCTAAAATATATTCAAGAAAGAGGATGACAAGAGAAATGGAAAAAAAAATATAATCTGATAAAAAAATCTCATGAATCTTTAATGGAAGAAATATTGATTACGAATAGACCCTCATGCTTACAAATAAGAAACTAAACTACTCCTCCAACTCTTCCTCTCTTGGATCATGAATCCAACCCTTTCCTCAACAAAACCACTGTTATCTATAGTGTATCAATCCTTCATTCTATAAATCGGTTGAATCCCAAGTGGTTGCATTGGATTCCCCTTTCTCTAGGAGTTGTTACAACAAGGTGAAACATGAAATCCACCTAGCTCCTATTTTTTGGGATCTTGTCTATTGTGACAAATGCCTTTTGAAACAAGTCATGATGCTTGATCTGGTGATGGAACACATGTCCCTCATGTCCAACTACCTCCTAGGAAACCATTTGAACCCCATCAAATAGGTGGCAACCCACTTACATCTCAGATTTATCAAATTGTTAGAGTTTACAACGCAATTTCAAGATTCGTTGCAAACTTTCCCTTAGATGATGATTTCAAATTTTATCCCAAACAACGAACTGGGTCTGGTTGAGTTTTGGTCAGAAATTCCATTATATTATGATTCATCTCCACAAATGTTTTTAGAAGAACCCAGATCAGAATTTAATAGTTATGATGAAAAAATGACTCTGTTTGTACTAATTCGCTACAAACTGTCCCAAAATTACTAGTTCTCAGTGCCAGTTCGCAGCGCACAAAGTTAGACTAGGTTTTATGATAGGTTTGCAAGAATTCACACATATGAAGAGGAAAATGAATTTGAAAAGTTAAAACCTCAGACCTAAGTGAAGCACAGTCAAGGAGGGTTTGGTCTGGCCAGAAAACAGAGGGTTCACAACGCACAGTTTGTAGCATCATAAAAAATATAGTTGATAAGGTTACTGCTGCAAGAGGTAGCTGCAAATTGATCTTTTTGGTATAAAATAACAAATTTGAAGATTGATAGGGTTCAAAGTACCAATATTTTATGCTTTGATAAGTGCAAAGAGTTTGTGGCGCATGTAATATGTAACAGTTTGCTGTGCATAAAATTGACAAGAACTAGAAACCAGTATAATAATCCTTCAGTAAACGCACAATCATTAAATAGGGTAGTTGATATATATGAAACTCCAGCTACTATCTCATGATCTAGATTGGTGTTTTCTTGGAAGCACTCAATCCACCTTCATTTGCTACAAACAGTTTGCGGTGCTATAATTCAAACCGATTGGCAGCGCGCTTCATTCCAATTGATAGACGTGCTTCTTGAAACCAGCTTGAACATGATGCATTAAAGGCACTAAAAATTATGATATATCCCTTGACATGTTTCCGAGGTATAATGATGTGTGATTAGTGCATGAGTTACTTTCTTGATTCACTGCAAACTTTCAAGTGAGTTTGCAGCAGGTCGACTTGACACATGATTTGACCCTTAAACGGTTAAATATAACATAAGGAACCTTTGTACACCCCTACACATCCCTTTTGCTAACAAAATCGATGATCTTGTGGGGATACTATGGCTTGGATTCATTATTACTATATGTGTAAAATTTGAGAATGTAGGAAACACTCCTTTGCATCATTGGTAATTTTTACTGGAGGGTAAATATATAGAGATATGGGATGGGGGATACATAGAAATATGTCTACATAGAAACCTATATATTGACATTTAAACATTGGTTCAATTACTTTGATGTCTCTATATCAAATTTTATGCATCATTTTAATGGATTGGACATCAATATATTGGCATCTCGGAACATTGTTTTGATGTGTGCAACATTATTCTCATGCACGGTGCAAACATTATGTTGCAACATTCCATCATTTGAATGGAATTTCAAGGCATAATTATATCAACATTTTTAGAGAGATGAGAATCCTACACCTATTGACCTATCGATATGCTAAAACATAGGTATAATGATGTTCCTAACTAAGGATGTTGATATAGATACATTTACATAATGATGTGAAACCTGACGTAAATTAAAATGGGATAATTTTCTTGAAAGGCTTGATTTCGATGTGTAAATGTAAAAAGCACATCATATAAATGCCATTTTTTGACCCCAAATGTAGTAGTGTTAATATATATAGGAGAGATAACACACCAACATTTTGCAACTTAAGTGGTGGGAATAGTCCCTATGTGACCCTTGTTATTTTAGTGTTCCTTTTAACTAATATTTTTGGATTATATGATGTAAACACTTGTGCTAGAAAGATGGACTACAACTACTCTAATAGGAATATTGTAGTTTCAAAGTATATATATATTTTTATATATCTTATCAAATTATATTATATGTTGCAATATGTTGGTTTCAATAATTTTCATATATACTATTTTTAAATCTTATTAGATTGTGGTCTAGCCATAATTTGAAGGGTTGTTTTGACAATGACCCAAGTTCAAATATTGGTGTGATGCTCTTGTCATGTGTGGGGCTTGTCATGTGACTATTGACTATATTAAATATTGTTGATGTAGCCTATGTCTAGAAAGGTACCAACTAACTATATTCTTCACTTAAATATAAGGTGGTGGATCAAACTTATTTCAAATACTAGTGTATCGATGATCTAATTCCCAAATAGAGAGAAAATTACATCCATCAAGATACACATAAACTTAGTTATAACTCTAGTGATATTATTCAAAATTGTTATTATAAACCCAATTTGATAATGACATAACCACTTTTCTTCAAATGGTAGTAGTACACCCGAAATCTGGTGAATGGGTGAAGGAAAAAACCTACTACAAGAAAATCTACAAAATAAAAAAAGATGCTTTCGCTTGGCCTAAAAAAATGGTCTAATACCACATTTTTTTTAGTCTCGGTGGATGAGAGGTATACTGCAAAATAACTAATGGAATGGAAAAATAACCAATACAATAATATAGAGAATACCCTTAAGTTAAATAAATTCCATCAATTACTCTTTAGAAGGAATCACTCCCTAAGCTATGCTTGTTATAACACAAATATAACATGCCAATGCAATGATATGCATGTGCATATATACTCTCTCACGAGAATTCTTGGGTGTTGAGAAAAAGGTATGAATTACCTTAATCTTTTTAGAATCTTATTTGGATAGAGTAAGATAGTTGGGAATGTCACCCGAGGTTTATATCCTTTAAACCAAAAAGATCACTTGATTCACAAATAACAAGTATAAGGAACCAAGGTTATTTTTTGTATTAGGTTTTAACTGTGCAAAAGAAGAAAGTGAAAAATATACATGTGCTATGTTCAAGATAAAGAAACAAATGAGATGAAAATATGAAAATGAATCAAAATAGTACACAAGTGAGACAAAATAAACAATATGACTTTTTTATTGATTTCATTCTGAGTTACAAAAACATAATCCTATTTACAAACCCCTGTGAGGGTATGAACCAAGATCAAATTTAGAATCCTTTGATGGGAACCATACAAAAAGACTCCGACAACAATAAAGGATTGAGACTAAAAATATGGATATGCTTTTCCATAGAAGCATCATTTATTGACTCTACAAAATATTCCTTATCATTCATGAAACTTAATCCACAAACAAATCAGAATACACAGATTGCCTAAGATAAATGGTCCTTCTTTCAATAGCAAGCTACTGAAGTATATGACTGAATCTTTGAATCATGCTACCTTCAATAAGAGCCTATTGTCAACAAGAGGGTTAAGGTTTCTAGAAAACTTAGAATGAATGAAAATGATAATCTCATAAGTATAAGAGTAGACCTTATATAAAAAATTCCTTCCTTTCTCTCTCCCCCTTGTCTCTTCCTTTGTGATCAGCTTTTATCTCTTTCCAAGAGGTTGTGGTAGTTCCAACTACCTTTTAGTTAAGTGTTAATTAACTTAACACAAATTTTGAGA